>VYZW01059666.1:0-20793 GCA_013401315.1 Balaeniceps rex
GCAACTCTTTGGGCCTGGCCATCCAGCCAGTTTTTTACCTGGTGAAGAGTATGCCCATCCAAGCCATAGCACCCAGTATCTCCAGGAGAACGCTGTGGGAAACGGTGTCAAAGGCTTTACTGAAGTCCAGGTAGACAACGTGCACAGCCTTTCCCTCATCCACCAAGCTGGTCACTTTGTCATAGAAGGAGATCAGGTTAGTCAAGCAGGACCTGCCTTTCATAAACCTATGCTGACTGGGCCTGATCACCTGGTTGTCCTGGATTAAAAGCCATCTCCCAAATCATTTTGTTCAATGAATTTCCAAGGAAAGGGAGAGCTTGGCATTCCTGCTGTCTGATTTGACAGGGCTGGAGTTACGGCAGAAGAGAAATGTAGGGGCCCTTTTCCTATAAGCTGTAGAGAGTTTGCAACTTCCCTGACCTCTCTGCAATAATCATTTATGGAAGAAGCTGCAGTATTTAGGGCAATGAGACTGCGGACAACAAAGTGGGATGTTATCTGGCCTGCATCTGAATTAATTTGGCTAGATAAGCATGATGAACAAAATATACAGGCCTGCAAATACTTTTATTTAGCTCTTGCCTTCTGTTTTCTGGAAGTCAATGCAGAAGCAGATTTCATTTCCCCGGTAGACGGTATTTGGCTGCGTATTTTACTCTATTGAATGTACAGGAATGCACTGTACTTCAGGGAGAAGGCACAGTAAGAAGGCGCTATCAATGAAGAAGTGTGCAACCCACTCGAGAGAGCCCACAGATCAGCTTGAGAAGGAGGCATTTTTCAAAGCTCACAAACAGAAAGTGCCACTTTCTATCATTTAATTTTTCCACATCCAACAAGTGTCCCTGAATTTCATCTGCCACTTTACTGCCCCTTCACAGCTGGAGAGCTCACTTGGACTTCCATAAACTGGAGGAGGGCCTGGAGGAGGGAAGAAGGTGACCGATGCCTGCCTGCAACCCTGCAAACTGCAGCCTCACTTTCTTGATCACATTTCTTTGGACTTGAATATACACTGCCATTGTGGAATGCATTTCCCTCTACCACCACCACTTCAAAATAAAGATTAGAGTTAAAGCCTTTCACAAGATTGGCTGCAACATAGCTGAATTTGTATCTTAGCTAACTAAATAAAGGCCCTTTGGAGGACACCATTTAATATGTTTAGGTCTAAAACATCAGGTTAGGAATTTTAAATCAGAAGAACTGTTGTACTGGGTCAGACCAATGGTCCATCCAGGCCAGCATCCCCTTTCTGGATGCCAAGGGAAAGAACATCTAGGAACAGGACCTCCCTTGCTCTGTTCTTCCCTCCCAGTCCATGGCCCAAGCTGTTCCTCATTCAAAAGCTGCCTCTAGATCTTAGTGGTCAGTGATTGCCTGTGGATCTCTTCTTCAGAAATTCACTTAGTGTTTTTCTGAACCAACTGATACCTTTGGACTCCACAACATCCTGTGCCAATGAGATCCACAATTTAATTATGCAACTCACAAAGAAGCACTTATTTTTATTTCTTTTAAGCTGTTGTCTGATTATCTCATTAGGGACGCCCTTCCTCTAGCAATTTTATACCTTATTTTATAAATCCTGAAGATGTTCCCACGCTGTGTCCTCTCTCTTCCAAGCTGCAAGTCCTAATTTATTTATTTATTATCGCTGTGTACAGATGCCACTCCGTGCTACTGATCATTCTTGACAGAGGATTCTCAAATCTCTCCCAATTCTGAGCAGATATATGGACAATATTTTTTCTGATGAGGGTAGTTAAGTGCTAGAAGAGGTTACCTAGAGAGGCTGTGGAATCTCCATGCCTGGAGATATTTATAACTTGATCGGACAAGTCCCTCAGCAAACTCTCTCTATATGTGCAGTTATCCCTGCTTTAAACATGAGGTTGGTCTAAAGATCTCCTGAAGGCCCTTCAACCTAATTTTTTGTTGGACTCTATGATTCTACTACTACTAAAATCTTTTTAGATAGGGCAGAGGCAGAAATGAATGTCACGTTCAAGGTATGGGCCCACCATGCCTTTATCCTGCTACAAAAGAAATGTCTTCTGGGATGTTTCTTGTTCGCTTTCTGGTAATTCTCTAGCATTTGATTTTCCTCTCTGGCCTCTGATAAGCACTAAGCTGCTGTTTCCAACGATCTGCTTCTGAGTAATGGCAGCTAATTTTGAGTCCATCATCGTATGTGTATAGTTAGGATTGTTGTTCCTCATGTGCATTATTTTGCACTTGTCAACACTGAATTTCATCTGCCATTTTACTGCCCACTCAGTATCGCGGGCTTCTTCTGTGACTCTTCATACTCAGCTTGAGATCTGACTATCCTGAACAGCTCTGTAGCATCTGCAAATAAGGTTTTACTGAAACTGCAATGAAGATAAATGTCTCCACCATTCTGTTTCTTTAAATATCAGTGAAGGGAGTACTCCTAACTGCTCGGATTGCGAGCACTGCAAATATTTCATTAATTCAGGAAAGCCTAAGAGTGAAATAAACAAACCTAGGTCCCATTTACATTACAAAGAACTACTATACTGCAGGAACTGGCTACAGCACAGGAGACCAAGACACAGGTATTACAGTTCAGCACAGGAACACAGCTCAGCCCCTTCGGTGGGTTTTTGCTGCCCCACATGCTGCCATTAGAAGTGGTCTTTGCCCCGTGTGCAACTCTTGCATTTCTCTGAATCAGAAAAATTGATTGGTTCTCTCTGGTGCCTGGGTTGAGCAAAACGCCGAACCACATTAGTAGCGAAGGTAAATCAGATTTCTAAAGTGCACACTTGTAACGGTCCAAGGGGTTAATAGTAAAAGATTATAGTTTTGTGAAAATTATTAACCTGACAGCAGTGTCTTTAAAATAAATCAGTGTCTTCATTTGGCCCAACCAAGGGGTTCTGGGTGGGGAGGCAATCACTTTCCCCTTTCCCGGGGATGGAGAGATCCCGAGGGCCCACAGCTCCCCTTCCCTTTGCACAGGAGACGAGACACGCGGCCCCCGCATTCTGCACTGCAAGGCTGCGCTGACCCTCCTTCGTGAGGCAGCCAGTCCAGCCCCACCCTGCAGATCAACAATCTCTTACAGATGACCTGCTGGCACAGCAAGCCTTCTCCAGAGCCTCACCTGTACTCCCTCTCCTGAAAGAGCTGAACAAGACTGGATCTGCCAGACTCTGTCCCGGATTGTGTGCAGGTTCAGTCCCTCGGCAATCTCTGAAGCAGGGGCAGCCGTCAGCAAATCCTGCTTGTTAGCGAATATGAGCACGGGGACTCCACTAAGCTTTTCTTCATCCAAAAGCTCAGCCAGCTCCTGTATCATTTACAAGGGAGTGGGGTGGGGGGAAGATGGAGAGAGGGAAGGGAAGAAAACCTTCAACCACCAGTGGTTGTCTCTAATTAGAAATATATTTAGGGCAAATGCTAGAAGAGTCTGTTCCAGTGAAACCTAGATCTTATTATAAGAGAGCAAAAATGTATACAATCATCTCTGCCCAAGGTTCAAAAGCTATTTCTTCCAATTACAGGTTACAAAAATCTTCATCTTGGTCTGAAATTAGCAGTTGCCTTAAAGGCTACAACTCTGTGTTTTACCAGTCCCTGCTCCCAGGAGACCAAAACTGATGAAACAGCAAAAACCATGTAAATTGGCAGTATGAGGAATCTGCCTTAAGTTATTGCCTGACTGGCATTTGTACCTGAGCAGCCGTTGACACCAGCCCTGATATCTTTGCTAATAATGAGTTTCAGGGTTTTGTTCCAAGTTTTATACACTGCAATTTGAGCAGGAGAGGACTTTTTTTCCCCCCAGAAAGGGAAATCTCCCTCCCACAAGAAAGTGCTGATGCTTTTGAAGGCACTGGCTAGCTGAAGACAAACTAGATCAGCTTTACTAGCTGGATTTTGGCTCCATATGCACAGCACACATTGGGTGGCATCTTGAGAAATGGGTTTGTTCATTCAAAACTGTGTGACTCAAAGAGATTCTTTTAATAGCTCAAATCTGAATCTGCAGTGGATCAACGATGGCTGAAATACTTCATGTCTAGGGTTGTGCAACGGCCTCATGAAACAAGCACACAGTCTCAAGTCACTTCCCCACGTGAACATATGACAAACCCAGCAGAACTTGAACCTGTAGGGACTGCTGGTGTTGCAGATGGATGAGTACATAAGATTTTTGTGGGCTCCTTATTTAGCTGTAAAGGTCTCATGCTTTCAGATACTGTCCTAACATCTTTCATCCACTGGCTAGAAACTTTTTGGGTTAAATGAATGCAGTCGGGGAGATGCTAAACAGCAGTGGAAATCTGACTCCATCCCCCCAAAAAGCAATGTTTGGTTTGGAAACCAGGATGAGAGAATGGAGTTATAAACAGAGTTGGCTGGGAATTTTTTTCAACAAAATAGGTATTTCATCTGACATGGCTGATTTATTGAAACCAAAAGTGTTTGAGGAGTCAACAAAATATGAGGGGTCCAGGCTGACTCCGCCTGACTCAGGCAAGTGCTCTAAGCTTCTGCTTCCTCTCCTTCTCTTTTGCCTGATGAATATTTAATTACTGATATAAAATGAAATAGCTCCAACAGGGGAAAGATTTCCCCCACCCCTAGAACAACCAACAATTCTGCTGTTAGGGTGTGTCCATGATACTTTAGAGACGAAAGATCAAGTGCCTCCTTCAAATCAGGCAGAACAGAGGGCTTTAAACTAAATCTCCCATTTCTGGGGTGATAAATCTGTTGCTAACTATTTTGGGATGCTGTCACTTTCTGAATTTTACAAAAGAAAGTTCAAAAGTCCTATTTCTATTCCATCCTAAAACACAAAATGTTACAAAACATCAAAACTTTGCAAAACGGAAATCTTATTTTCTGGCCAGTCCTAGTTACAAAGTTCTTAGCTTTTTTTCAATTACATCCAAAAGACAATCAAGTCAATATGATTTCCATTTCAACTTTGTAAATAAGAAAATAGGATTCCTCAGGGTCTTGGTTTGGCAAGGTTTAAAGGACTTGAGAAGTTTTTGCTTTCAGTATTGGACTCCATTTGCTATTATTGTATAACTTTAATGAAAACCGTTCTATTTAAATGGAATTAGGCTACCTATTTTCCTTGTTTCACATCTACCAAAATAATCTGCATTGATGTTGAAAGGCAAGTCTCTTGAAATGCAAATTTCCCCTCATAAACAACAAAATCATCTTCCTAACTTTTGTGAGCAAGGGGCACTCAGAAGCACTGAGTTACTTCAAAGGAAGCTGGGCATAAGTAACTTACCTGACCCGTTTCTTCAAACCTCTTCCTATCTGCACTGTCAATGACATAGATCTGAAAAAGAAGTGAGAGGAAAAGTTACTCTTCCCAGAAGACACTCGGCCACAGTATCACATGCTTAAGTTAGCTGAGCCTAATAATTATGCTTTTGGGCACAAAGATCCCCAGTATTATCTATAGCAAATGTTGACATGACTTCATGACATTCTGAAAGGAGAGGAACCACCTCTTTTAAAGCTGGGGGGGTGGACAGCCACATGGGTAGGATCAGAAAGGAGCTGGGGGCAGTACTGGGAATGCTCTCACCATCTCCACAGCATCTATCATCTGAAGGGAACAGGAGACTGCCAGGTACGTTTTCAAATGACCGGCTTACAAGCTGAAGCTGAGCACAGGAGGGCAAAACCTGGGGAGGCAGACATGGTCTTTCACCCTAGCAGACAAGCACTGCACTTGTGTGACTATGCCATGCTGCTCTCTAGCAGGACGCATCACCTCCTCAGTAAGCCACCAAGGCACACAATGGCACTCAGGGGACAGATGAATATATTGGGGACATTTAGTTCCTCTCCATCAGGCAATTCTACTGCAACCTCCTGTAACAGGTGGTTGGGGAGGAGAGCTGGATCCAGCCTGCGAGACTCCATCTTCAGCTGCCAGCTTGTCCGCCAGGTTGATGGAGAAGACAGGGAGCAGCTGGCTCACAGAGACTGACAGCACAGTCCTGCCACCCTCTCAGGGCTGGGCACCACATCTCATGGTCCACGAGGAGGTCCCAACCAGACAGCTGTCCCCTGGCATGGAGAAGAGTGGATCCTTGGGCCTGCAGGCTCCCTGCCTTGGGAGGGGGTCTCCACCCTCTCCAAGCAACATAGCACGTGCTGATTTCTTTCTGTAAATGCAAACGAGCCTTCTCAGTGAAGGCAGCTCTAGGTCTGCACAAGCTAAAAGGCTCCTCAGAGGTCCCCCTAAATATGTAATTAGCAAGTCCAGCCACCCTCCTTCCCTCTAGCAATGCTATTGCAGTTCAGAGCACACAAGTATCAAGCTACATCTAAAGAAACGGGGAACCTCAGTATAACACTCAGGCAAGAATAGCCTGGTATCCCTTTTTCGTTACTTGATATGGGCAGGTGTTTGAAGGAGAAGGGCGCTGGGACAGCAGACAGGGACAGGACTGGTGACAAACACTGAGCATTTTGCTTCCAGTCCCTGCCATTCCCTATCACTGGTGATTGAAGCTGCTAGCATGTCATCTGCATGCTCTTTGGTGGCTTACAGGGAGCAAGTGTCAGCCTGGTTTTCAGGGAATAGATGAGCACAGCACCCCGCCATCAAGATAAATGGTATCCTTGCAGGCAGTCTCAGCATAAGACTCCACGCTTCCAGGATAATTTCAACCAAATAGTAGGGGGAGGGAAGATCTCTAGCAGCAATATCTATTAAACTGTAGGCACTCCCTTAATGAGCAGTGTTAAGAGTTGTTTGAAATGGGACGAAACACGCAGCACGAGAATCTGTATGCCAGGCCTGAGGAAGTAACCCAGCAACCTCGCAGACCTCTCTGCTGATCACCTGGGGTCTGCGGTCCTCCCAGGGCCGGGCTGATGCGCACTGACAGAGGCTGTGGGACACGCGGCAGGGCTGGGTGCAGCTGCGTGGGCATACGTCAGCAGTGTACGCACTTGGTGCCATGTGATGGGGAAAGGCCTGCGGGCATGGCATGACACACAGCCTCTCCCCACAGTGTGATCCCAAGCACGTGCACCAACGCTGTATCAGCTACGCCCGTCCTCTCTGCCCCTCCCAAGCATCTACCCCTGTGCATCCCATTTCAGGTAGGAAACACAGACCAAAAGAAAGGAAGAAGCTGGAAGGCTGGTAGTTGTGCTCTGGGGTGAAACTGGACTGTCATCTGTCCTCCTTTGGGACATCTCAGGGGAAGCTTAGCAACACATGAATGCAATAGTTGAGTGCTACTTCTCAACTGAAAGGCGGCACCTCCCATAGTACGGTGCTTCTCTAACTGGCAAGGAAGAGCTCTGAGTCCCAACCAGCCAAACTTTCTCCTGCACCACTCCGTTCCTTGCTAGGGAGCTATTTTGCAAGATGAAAATTGGAGACAACAGCGCTTGGGGCAAAAGCCACAAAAGCACAGCACAGAGAAGGTAAAGTATGTGCAGAGTGCCTACTTCCAAACCAGAAAACACTGTGCCAAATAGCTGCAGGTGCCTGTCTGAATACGCAATCAGCCAGATATCCACACCTTATTTGCCTGGGTTAAACTTCCAAATATCACAGGTGTGTGATGCAAGACCAAGCTCTCATTCAAAGGCACCTGCATGGATTTGAATTTGCAATCACTTCCTGCTTTTTAATACACTTTAGAGGGTCCTTTGTGCAATATAGTTTAGGAGAAGACAGAAGCAGGGGGTCCCGGGAACTGTAGCGTATCTCATCTCCACCCTCCTTCTGCGGCCAGGGCCACACAACAGCCTGTTTCTGGCTGTGGTGCTCGGTAGCACAGTTTGCCAGTTTGAACAGCCATTGAGTATACCATGTTGGACAAATAGAGCTTGAGAAAGAAATTCCCGTAAAGCTGGAGGCCAAAACAAAACCTGGAGTAAGTGGGTTGGGCAGAAATTGCAAGTGGTGGGACTGGATGAGGAAATAACATGAGGGATAAGTTGGCTCAATTTACAGAGGCACAACCTGCACCAGGGTAGTCAGAGGGAAAAATCACTGACTAAAACACGGGTGAGGGCTGGCAGGGGAGAGAGAGAGGGAGGGAGGGAGGGAGAGGGTCGTCAGCACATACTTGATTCCAGTTTTGGTGTGTATGGACATAGCAAAGCACTGCACTAACATGCCGACAGCTCTCAGCCTGGGACTGGGTGTCAGCATGGAGTGCAGGCAGGGGAGCTCAGGTCCATGTGCGCACCAGTTATTCCCTCTGAATTCACACCACCGCTTCCCCCAAACTGATTCTGCTTCTCTCTACCCATTTTCTTACTCGTATGAAAAGAAAGATTTTCTCTGTACATTGCTTTAACTGGGGTGGGAGGAGGGCAGGGAAAACAACTGCTTTCATCTCCTTCAGTCTCCAAATTCACCTTTATTTCTGCACCTCCCATGCAGCACACACTGGGAAGGGGGGAAGCCCACAGGCCAGTGTAGCTCATTGCCTTTGCCAGCAGAGTCTTCCAGATACTGTTTTGCGGTTGCACAGTCTCTGCAGCCTGAGCACCTGCCATAGCAGGCGAAGACCCCCTAGCTGCTGCTTTGCAGTGTTGATTTTGATCTGCTCACCTACTGCCGCCCCACCACACACAGCTGCAGAGCTTGGACTCAATGGGCACAATCACCTTACAGCCATGCCATGTCCCCCTTCTCGATGGCCACAGAGGACCACACAAAGCATGTCCTGCTGGTTTCTCAAATCCAGATCTTTCCCCTAGGAAGATCTCACCATGACACTTTGCAAAAGCAACCAACCTGTTTTATGCTGTGGGGTCTGCCCTTAAACATCAGATTCCAAATTAAGGCTGAAAAAGGGGGATCTGCAGAAGAGATTACTGAGGGTTTACTAGTCCCATTTAAATAACAGCTTCATTTGGACAATGTTTTCTAAACCTGCAGGTGCAGCCAGGCCTTTCAGGACCCTGACATGAGCCTTGGAGTAGAGAGTCCTATTCCTAGTTGCACTGATCCCTCTATGGAAGTGCAGTGAAGCTCCTGACACATTAGTGAGTATGTGTGTGTGTGACAGGAGGGAGGAAGGGCGTCTTTCCGAAAGAGCTTCCCGCTTTCCCATGGGAGCCCTGCAGACCTTGCTTAGAATAGCCTTTTCTCTGTTCCCACAGGCAACGCTGCTTGGGGTGGGGAGAGGCCTGGAGCCCCCAGCCTGCCTTCATCCTGGCACACATGGCTGCATGTTAGAGCTGATTTTTGAAACTAGTCAGGACAGCACTTGGAGGGTCCCAGGGTAATGTGCTCTGGCATGGAAACACAAAGGTCCTGCACTGTAAATATAACTGTAGTCATCTGTAGCTAATTGTAAGGTAATTACAGCTAAGTTGTCAAAAACATTAAGGGACAGTCTTATGATTAAAGGAGCAAAAGAAAAGACAAGGAGTCTCTCTGTGTCCTTCAGCCAGCAACTTTCCTATCTGATGCTAGACATAGCATTTAATTCTGCTGTGCCTCAGTTTCCCCAGCTAGAAAACAAAGGCATCATACTGACCTACCTCTACACATGAGGCTTAAGTCACTAATGCCCATGACAGGCCTTCAGAGCCTCCAGTGAAAGGAGCTATAGATGGGTAAACTACAAGTTATTAATGTTCTTTCATTTGAAGGAGACGGAGATGAGAGGAAAGGAACTGGCTATAACCAGCACCATCCTGTGAAAGTAAAAACATACAACTGAATGATTTCTCCAAACATCACTGCATTTTTCTTACTGCACCCAACCAATCTTGCCATTTCACTCAGAATAACTCCTGTTACAATGGCAATGGTGCCGCTGAGGACTGGGACATTACATTACTTGTTCCTGAATTTCTGGCTGAGACCTTGGAAAGCCATTGCATGAACACAGCATTCAACTGCAGCCAATACTCACAAGGATATCAGTGTTTTCAAAATAGTTCCTCCAGTACGGCCTGATCTTCCTCTGTCCACCTATGTCCCATACATTCAGCTTGAAGCCTTGAGACTGTACACTTTTGATGTTAAAGCCCTGGAAAGAGCACAAACAAAGCCACATAGAGCATAAACCTGAATGGCTGGATCACATGCATAAGCAGACATTAACACCTTATATATCCCATGCCTGCAACATACAGAGAGATGGGCTGGGCAGCCACAAAGATGGATCGGCTGTGGGAGAGGTGCTGGCGAAAGTGAACACAGCCGCCAAACCACCAGTTTGCCAGTGTTCTTGGGTCAAGGGTTGATGCTGTCATGGCTACGGAGACATATGATGTAGTTAGTGCCCTGGGAGGGCTCAGCAGGGTGGGTGCGGGAAGAGGTGGGAGAGCTGCAGCTAAGGAGAAAACAAGGGCGCTGTGAGAAGCAGGACTGAGCTTGTGAAAGCTGAGTAGAGAGTCCCAGCTAACACGAAGTCAGAGGTCTCAGCTCAATTCGACACGACACAGCTAATGCCGGGCTTAAAAGAGCAACAGCTGCACGTCTGAAGGGTCCATTTCATCAATTAGAGCACCAATTGAAAGGGCATTCAAGTAGAAAAACAGGATGTGGCGTGGGCTGGCAACTTGCTGCCACACCACCCAGGGGACTGGGGCTCGGAATCGGGGTGTCGGGGCTGGGAGCTTCGGGAAGCAGCTACGGGGTGGGGGGAAGCATCTCCCATAGCTCTCTAGCAACCTCCTCTGGTCAACACAGGAGCGATGCTGCAGTGCTTCTGATGGGAGACATCCCTCGCCCCAAACCTGAGGCTCAAAGACAGGGGACCAGAGGCATCAGAGAGGGAGTGCTGGAATATGCAAGACCCTTGGAGCTGGCTCGGTGAAAGATGCAAGGAGACAGGGGCTTGCCCAATGCTGCAGCATCCCCTGTACATGTCCCCTGTTTGGCAAGGACAACAGGAACAAAGTCTCATCCATGCAACCCTACCATGACCCAAAAGCCTTCTGCATAACTCCATGGCACTCATCCACTTTTGCATGACCTGACAGATCTGGCCTGACACTCTCTAGCTCCTTCAGGGATCCTACTCTTATGCAGATAGCACACAAACTTAATGGTGCACCAGGCTCCAGTTGCTCCCCCTTTTACTGAAACGCTCTGCTGAGTCCTTAGTGCTTTGTATAACAAGGCAGGTGGGACCACAAGACCCTGCCTTGGGCAGGGAGAGGCTTTCCTCACCTGTGTTGGCGTGATGTGGCTGATGTCCTCAGATGCCAGCTGTTTCAGGAGTGTGGTCTTGCCTGCATTATCCAGTCCCAAGAGGAGGATTCTCACCTCCTGATCTGGGGCGCTTTTCAGTTTACGCAGGATTGACAGTAAACCCTAAATCCGCAAGAGACATTGTAGCTGTTATTTCCCACTCTGACTCTCTCCCCCCACCATGCCATGCCCTCCTCCCTTGAGATCCCAGGACACCTTGAGCCCCTTTCTGCAGTCCCTATTCCCATTTGCTCTTCTACTCCTCCCCCTCGCCCCAACTTTCCTTCATCTCAGAGAGTACGGACAAGGTCTCAGACAGCACAAATGTCACTCAGCGGGGTGCACCACTGGCTGCACTGCTCTTGCCACACAGCTGTTTCGCATTCCCTGTGCCAGGAAGACAGTGCCTATGGATATCACGTGTAGGAGCTGCAAACCAAGTCCTTGTGAGCTCTTCATTATCTTTATCAGAGGGAAAACCCCATTAATTTAATCTCCCTCCTAGTTAACTGCAGGTTACTGTGTACCTGACATCAGTTCTTTTCATAGTAACTCCCTGATCATCTCAAACCCTGTTTATCTGTCTAAAACATGCTGGACCCATGGGGCACGTGCAGTTCTGATTCTCAGGATGTAGCACTTAACAACTATCTCAGATCACCACACATCCTCGCTAAGAAAAGCACAGTGGATTTCAGTCATTAGCCAGGCTCAGCTCTCTGAGCTGACAGTATCACTCAGGATTAGGAAACAGAATATGCAGGTCAGCTCATTTACAACTGCACACGTTACAGCAGCACACCCAAGCTTTTGTCAGTGCCACTGCTCAGAGACCTGGACTCTCTAAAATGGCTGGAAAAATATTCTGGGTCCTGACACGTAACCGAGACATGCAAATCACCTCACTTCCACCTGCCTCTCACTGCCCAGCCTGGCCCCACAGGAGAGGGCCAGTTGCAGCCGAGGGCACAGGAGCAGGCTGCGAGTCCATGACTGCCTGGGTGTCCTTGCTCTGCTGCTCTGCACCCCCCTGCTTGGCAGGGACCGCTCCTCAGAGCCTGAGCAGCATGCACCACACTGAGACCCTGCCTGGGGACACAAATGCTCCTGCAACTAATTTGCCTGAGCAAATACACCTACAGCCCTTTCTGGAGCCCTCAGGACTCCTGCTCTATCTGTCCCAGACAATTCCCATGTCCTGAAGGGCAATGGTGAGGTGTTTCTCTTCAGCCCACTAAAACCCAGAGCCAGGAACAAAGTTCAGATATCAGCACAAACCCAGGCCAATCTCAAGCTTTTTTATTCTATTCTCCCATTCGCAAAATGGAGACAATGTTTCTTGTCGACCTGCAAGGGTGAATCAGTTAAATGTCACGAAGTGCTTTGTTGCTATGAGGAACTACACCCTCTAAATATTCCTGCTGGGCGCCAAGGACTATGTGAGCCGTGAAGGTTGCTCCTGATCCCCTCCAGATCACGGCAATCAGAAGTCTGTCCTCAAGATAAAGAGCTGCAGGATGCGGTACAACTGTCACCGCTGCAACGCGTCCCACGTCTGTAGCAGTGCCCTTCTGCCGACTCCCGGAGAGCCCCACCTCAGCCATTTGGAAACCACCACTTTTGACCGCTCATCACACCGCTCCGAGGTGCGGAGCGTTTTGGAAAGGACATGGCACTACAGGTTGCAATGCCAAAACTTTCAATAATGCAGGATAAAAACACACTGAGATTCAAATGCACGTAAGACTGAATCCACCCCTCTAAGCATTTTCGATTTGCAAGTAATTTATTGGTTTTCCATTTAATTACCAGACACAACTCAAAATACACGCACAATGTGTAAGAAACAGGGAGAAGAGAAGGAACTTAGTGAAACTGGGTTTCTGTAGGAAACTGTAGATATCTGTAGAAAGTTGCAGGATTGCCACTGTTGCTGTGCTTTTAAAAAGCACTGTGGAAAGCTGGGGTTCAGAAATTCAGAGTTCGTGCAAGGAACAGCAAAACTGCAGTCTCACAGCCCAATAAGCGGGCTCAGGGTATCGGTTATTTCATGAACAGGTGGGTGAAAAACTGGGAATCCAGGCCCCACTCAAGAACTGTTAATCAGGAACGGTCTCTGCTTGGTAGAGGGTGCCATGCCTGCACGGTGCAGGCACAGTAAATCCCCCAACTGCTTGTAGTCGAAGCGTACAGGGCTGCAACATCACGTGCTGAGCCCCGAGGGCCAGATGCTCACAGCTGGCTCTCACCCATGGGCCCGTAGCTAATGAATTTGAAGGGCTGTGTTCAGTGCAGCCAGTCGCTGCAAGCCCTCCCAGCCCAACAGCTCATCTCCCCGGCCGCAGTGCCCAGCCCATGTTCTGCCCCCATGACAGTCTGTACTTCCACACGTCCGAGGGAATTAAAAAGGAACAGTGACAGAAATACCTCTAATGCTTACTTGTTTACATGCGTGTCCTAAATGCCCTTGACATCATTAAAAAACACAAGTTTTAACTGCATGACACACATTTTCTTTTCACCTGCAGTCAAATTTACAGTTGTGTTTGTTGGCTTGTAAATCCATGGATTTCAGCTCAGTGTGGACAGACCCCACAGGAGCAGGAACTCTAAAATTCACACAGTCTCCCTCCTTTCCAGGGAAACACTGAATTTCCAATTCTTATGGGCCTGACCCAAAGCCAGCCTGCACCAGTCAAAGTACTAGTGCCGACTTCAGAGCGCTCTGAATCAGGCCCTATTATTTTAGTTTATTGCTCACAGTTAAAAAAAGCAGCTGTTGAAATGCTAATCCTATTCACAGCACCACTTGCTAAGAGCAGAGCAGTGTATCCCAGAGCAGATCAGGATTAGGAGCCTTTATATTTCAGAATTCAACTCCAAAATACTGAGCGCAAAGAAATGTATTACAAAGTATTGCTTATCTACCACGGAGCAATTCTCAGGGGTCGGGAAGAAGAACAGTTGTAAATGTTAATAGAGCTTCTCCCATTGTAGACGGATGCTATTTCTGGGCTAGTATGACAGCCTACGAGAAAACGATCAGCATCGTTCCATATTCTACTCAAGTGACACTGCTGCATGGCTGATCACAGGATTATCTGGGGTAGCCAATAGAAGAGAGGATATATATAGAAATAAAAGTATTCTCTAAGGTATAAAGTAAGCTGATTTAAAAGGCTGGAAGACAAGCAAGCCAACACAGAGAAGTGGACTTTATTTCAATAGCTGCCAGCACAGGTTACATGGTCTGTATACACAACTTAAATCAAGAGCCAAATAACAGTATCGGTTACTATGACTGTCACTATTTTGCAAATATTATTTAAAACTTGTACCCAGCATTCTCCCTCTAGTTAGTGAAGATTTAAGATTAAGGAAAGCCATGCACAGATGGGTTTCTAACATTTTTTTTTTTATTTTTTCGTAATTGGTCTTACGAGCACACGGGCTAGAAAGACAGAAAGCATTTCCTGACAGCTTAGTTGACTTGAAAAAATAACTCAGCCGCGTTCCCTGCTGCATGCCACCACTATGTGGGACAAGCAACCCTTACTGCACACACACTGATGGACGAGCACTTGTCTGCTCACAAACACAACACTGAAACTAATTTGGGCTGATGACATGAAGCAATCCCTCGTTACTGATGGGAGATGTCAGGTAGAAAGCCATGAAATGGGAAAATTTGGTGCAAAGAGGATGGTCAGAAGCAACAGGAGAGGAGCAGGCCTTTGAAGCAGGGCAGCAAACAAATGTCTCGGTGCTGGGACTTAACCTGCAGTGAGGAGGAAGGATGCCCAGGATGCCTGCACGGCAGCCAGGCCAGCGGTACTCGCTCACTGGGGTGTCCAGGGTGAGGAGCAGGACAAGTCTTGAGCAGGACGGTGGGGACGTTAGCTGTCTGAGGAGCCGCAGAGACTCACAGGAGTATAAGGGCAGCGTGTCATTTGCACAAAACTAAGCAGACTGCGGCATCTGTAACAGAGAAGGGAACTGCAGATGCTGTTCAGATAATGAACAGCACAGCGTGGCAGTGTGTGCAGCCTTTGGAGAAGGGCAGCCATACACAGCAACTGAAGGCTGGGCACAGTCAGCCAGCAACCGCTTCTTGGTCACCTCTGGGTTAAGCAAACTATGTTTTATATCTGATTAGCTTGTTTAAAAACATCTTTGTCCTTGGTGGAGAGGGTTTTCTTTACAAGCACCATGAGGAGACAGACTGATGGGGTCAGCAATGAGGAGACTGCATTTTCCAGACAGTGAGTGGGGACACACAAAAAGAAAGACAGACTCCTGACAATTACTATGAAATCAGAGTGGGGCATTAAATTCAGAGATGCAACTAAATGGGCAAGAGCACTCATAAACACATCAAGCATGAAAGCAAAGCTAACCATCTTATTAGCATCCTTCAGAAAACAGGGATGTGTGGTTTTATGAAAGTATATCATTGCTAGGTTTAAAATACCCACTGAATTATCAAAGGACTTTCAGTTATAGCTGCATGCAGTAATCCTATTCTTTTAAAAAAAGAAATACAGACATATATAAAAATACAGTGACATTTATAGTCCTAGCTAAGGGTTTTGTGGGTTTATTCAGCTTTAAATCCATGCTGTATATGGGTCTTTTGAACTAGTTGATGCATGTAACTACATCCTGTACCACAGAAGCCGCTGAAAGGAAGATTCACTTTATAGGCCAAAGCAAAAATTGGTTTGGGACAAACAGAGCATTGAGATAATCTGTTTAAATATTGTATCAGATTGGCAATATAAAGCCATAATGGAGAGAACAATTTCCCCTTGTACTGAGGGCTGGATACACAGGGTGTGGATAAAGCATGGCCCACAAGCCACTGCAGAGCATAGTTGATTCCTATTAGGAAAGAGAAGTAAATGTATTCTGTTTAACTTTATTAGCCACAAAGCTCAGACAATGAATTTAAAATAAAACCCTCAGTCACCAGTAATTGCTTATCTGCTAGATGTGGATATTTAGCTAGAATCAAATCAATTCACTGAGATGCAATACAGCCACAAAGCTCAGCACCTCAGCCTGCTGCTGCAACCACATCTTCCCCATCTCTACACCCCTGTGCGGACGCCCTCTTCTCCACTGCTGCAACCACAAATCACTTGTCTTCACCCTCAAGGCCCTTCCCAACCAAGCGTGTTTGCCATGGAGGTGACAGCTCCCGTCTCCCCACAGCTCGTGATGCCAGCCCCAGCACTGCCGAGCTCTATTCTCAAACCGTTGTGCCTTTCCTACAACTGTGGGAGAAACTTTGCAAAATATCCATAAAACCACCCTGCAATTCTCCTGCTAATTCCTTTTCTGCCACACCTACAATACTTGATGAGGTTTAGGCATCAAATGTGCCAAGTTCAAACCTGTCTTGCGCTCTCCCTACTCGTATCGCTTGGTTATCTTTCACCTCAGACATACCGTATTTCCACAGTGCGGGGAACATCTCCGTGTTCTGCCTGCACAGCACCTAGCGCAGCTCTGGCCCGCAATTTACTTTAATTAAGCAATATGGTAGCAGTTCACTGTTTTTAAAGAGTAAGTTAAAGATAGAGGGTGCACGTGATGGTTTCAGAAAGTCAGGCAGGAGAAGATGACATGGGGGAGGATGAGGGGCTTAGTTGAGCCAAATATCCTGCCTTCAGCAGTGGATATTTGAGGCTACATTTGTCGTCCAGGGTGCAATCCTGCGCGCACAGAGCTGGAGGAGGGGAGTCCTTCCAGACAACTGCACTGATTAGCTGGTGCCCTGAAGAATGACGTTTGATTACCTTTATCTTCGGCTGCAGAACTGCAAATGTCACTAATGGTCATAAAATCACCCAGTCTTTTTCAAAATACAACCGAAGTAAATTAATCTATTGAGCACAGTTTATTCAATACTTCTTACTCTGGCAAAACTCCCAAAAAATTGTTTGCTTGCTGCATGTCTCCACCATATGGTGTCATTCAATGTAGACTTTCTTTCCTGCATTGAAATCCAAAATTTAATGGAGTCGAGTCACCTAGAGAGTTTTTCCAGCTCAAACCTACTAACATAGTTTTCTGTCAAAGAGGTCGCACAGCACTTTCTGGTTTGGTATATTAACCAATACCAGCATGAATCCTCCTTCTGTAATTAAAGTCAAACTCCTCTGGTTTTAGCAAGTTTGAAGGAAGCCTTATGCCCTGCACAGAGAAGAGATGATGCCCAGCACTGGACAATGTCAGTAGTCTTTGTCTCGTTTCAGAACTTGAAAGTCTGGGCCAGTTGCTGGTAGACTGTCCTATCTGCAGGTAGTTTCTCATATCAACATCTCAGAAATCAGTAAAATAAACAAAAAACGTGACATGGAACTGTAATGGGAAACTAAAGCAGCAAGGCACTATTAAAGCTCTTGAAAGCATTTTTTTTTTAATGGGGCCATTTTAAGTAGAGCCTTACTGCCAAGCAACGAGGGATGAAAGAAATAAATTCTGGGTACTAGGTACACCTACAGCAGGCAACAGATAAATGCTGTTTTTACTAGAAACAGGAGCTCAAGACCAGGAGAAAGATGCCTGACTATGCATTTAGCTATGCTAGTATTTCATCCTCTCCACCAGATCTCCCTAGTGCCAGCTAGACGCTCCATGACTCAGTTTCCTCAACGGTAAATTGGGGCCATGCTTTGACAACCCTGGTTTTGACATGATGATGTCATCTTCAATCAAAGGTTTTAGAAAAACACCGGCTGTCCCCTGGCCCTGCCATCTATCAATAACATACCATCTCACTCGGTAAAGATTGTTATTACAATGACAAGGAAGCCACAAGCTCTGCTTCATGCAGCATTTCCTGAACTTTGGAAAGCTGTGTATCCTTTCATGTAGCAGCCTCCCTTCGGCCTTGCTGTGCGCCCACCACAGATGCTGCTTAATGGCGCCAAAGCCTTCAGCACTACACATCCCTCATGTTATGCAGTTTTATGGCTCATCTTTCCCTCCGTGTTCCACCTATGACCTTCCACCACCCCTGCCCCACAGCTGTCAGAAATGCTGGTATGCTCTGCAGAAAGAGACACTTCCCCTCTGTACTTACTCACTTGGATGAACACTGAAATAATTTAAACCTCAGCATTAACCCTCTTATCACTGGAGTTGGAGCAAGTGGTCGTTGAAGGGGGTTTAAGCACTTCCCAATGCAATCATGACATGCCAGAAACATGCTCATGGGCAGCTACCACGGCTCAGATGACAAGCAGTAAATTGTTACATCAAGCTGTCTGAATCATTTCTGACTGCTGACCCACAGCCCCAGGCTGCCATAGCTGCTTTGGATATATTTCCTAGTGTTTCAGAGAGTTTCTACCACTAAGGATTATTCTGTTTTAGTGAAAGTTGAGAATCCAGAGAGGCAGTACAGAGCTCTCCAGTCCTCTGCCCTGCCCAGCCAGTCCACCAGGCACTCCGAAGCGCCATCCACCCTGCCTGAGAGGCTGCAACTCAAAAAACAACTCCCAGAAATGGAAAATAGACAAAGAGGCAGTAAAACATTGTATCAAATAACACAAACACTAGAAAACACCCAGTCTGCCCTCTCCACACACAAAGTGCTCGGATAACAGCAGCCAGATCCCAGACTACACCAGCTTATCTGGACATCACAAGGCAGAAGAGCAGATTTGGCTAGCAGCAGCTGCAGGCCAAATGTGTCCCACAAAGCACTGCACTGCTGGAGGCAGCTGCCCTCATCTTTACAGCAGATGTCCATCCTGTGACGGCTTTGGTGTCTGGTGTGACATGCTCCATCATCAACTGACCTAAAATAGAGCAGATCCCACAGACCTTATCTCAATCTCTTTCTCTGTGGCCCAGCAGGTGGGGATGCAGCCAGAATTAACCCAGTGAAGATGAGGAGCTGCCTTTGCTGCTCTTGCTTACACCTCCTCCCGTGCTATCCACTTGCACGAATCCAGCTCGTGTTCAGAGGGCTCCTGGACAAAACATGGCTTCGCCCTTGGGAAAGCTCTTTCCCCATTGCTATTTCCTTCTGCCTGCGCTCTCTGCACATGCTGCGGCTCTCCCACCTACTGCAGCTCTCTCTTACCACCCTTCACCTGGCAGCCCTAACCCTTTCTTCCAGTCCTCGCTGGACTCTGCCAGCATCCCACTTGTCCCACCCCAGCTACTCCAGCATCTAAACCCAAGCTGTTTCCAACACCCCAGTCCATCATCCAACCACACCCCAACCTCGATTCAGACTACACTATACCCCCACCACCCCACCTGTCTCCCAGCAGTGCCTGCCACTCTAAACATCCTTTGCTGCACCCAAGACCCCAATTCCTCCCTTCAGTCCACACTGCTCCTTCTCAAACAATTCACTTCTCCCCTTGAACACTTCTTTCATCCCTGGGTCCTCTCTTTCTCTCATCAGCACCAAAACTCCACTTCCAGCCCTTCCCACAGTGTATTCTTATCTCTTCTCTTCAGCCCAAGCTGTCTCCCCATCTCCCAAGCCCCTGGCAGAAACCTCCAGAGCACACAACACCCCAGCAAACTATCCTAGCCAGCCAACATTGACTGGGTTTTCCCAGCGACTCATGAGACTGTTCATCCCACCCAACTGGCAGGTTTCTTTCAGCCCCTGAGCGCTGCGCCTCAGTCCTGTCCACCCCTGAACACCCAACCCCTTCATCCAGGCTTTCCCGGCCATGACTGAACTCCCCTTCTAAGGCTGTTGCTGTTTATCAACAACCGGCCCTTCCACCTCAGCAAGCTCTCCTATAGCTCCCTCAACTACTCTAGCCAGGATCCAAAGCCCAGGGTGGCCCCCTTCCACCTTGGCTGGATTGTCCAGTGTCCCTCCACAGTGGCAGATGCTCCCAGACTCTCCACAGTCAATCCCTGAACACTGTCTTCCATCCTCGCCAGGCTCCTCCATTACTCCTTCCCTCCTCAGGCCAAGTGGGCCACGGCCATCCTGCTCCCCAGCACTCCCGAGCTCCCAACCCTCCATCGTGCCTTTCACACCTTGACTGAATCAACTCCAGGCAGGCTAATCCCATCCCAACAAAGGCCTCCCCATACCACCCTCAAGTCTCCCAGCCCCTGCCAGGACCTGACTCAACCCCCTTCTCCAGGTCCCCCATAGCCTCCAGCTCCTGCCAGGACACCAGCCCCAGCCAGGGTCTTCCATGGCTGGAGGCCCCACGTTCACACTGTCCCCAGCCCTAGTGGCATCCCTTTGGCTGGGTGCCCCCACCCCCCATAGACCCAGGCCCCCATGCCGGGCTGGATGCCCCTGCCCTACCAGGTCCCCGGTGCCCCAGGTCCCCACATTCCCCCCGGGTGGGCACCCCCGGTCCCGCTGATCCCAGGCCTGCCAGGCCCCCCGGGTGGGCGTCGCCAGCCCTCATGGTCCCAGGCCTGCCAGAGCGCCTGCCATGAACCCCTGCCAGGCACGCTGGCCCCACGGCCCGAGGCCCGCCAGACCCCCGGGTGGGCGTCTCCGGCCCCCGTTACCCCACGCTGCCCCGCGGTGGGCGCCCCCGGCCTCAGGCCTGCCAGGCCCCTCAGGCGGGCGCCGCCGGCTCTCCGCTGCC
>VYZW01059668.1:9006-35326 GCA_013401315.1 Balaeniceps rex
CGGGTTGAGATAAGAACAGTTTAATAATTGAATAAAATAATAATAATAATAATGACAATAATAATAATAATAATAATAATAATTGCAATGAAAATGAGAACAAGAGAGACAAACAAAACCCAGGGAAAAGAAAACAAGTGATGCAACTGCTCACCACCCGCTGACCGATGCCCAGCCAGGCCCCAAGCAGTGATTGCTACCCCTGGCCAACTCCCCCCACTTTATATACTGAGCATGACGTCATATGGTATGGAATATCCCTTTGGTCAATTTGGATCAACTATCTTGGGCTGTGCCCCCTCCCAGCTTCTTGTGCACCTGGCAGAGCATGGGAAGCTGAAAAAGAAAGTCCTTGACTAGTGTAAGCACTACTTGGCAACAACTAAAACATCAGTGTGTTATCAGCATTCTTCTCTTACTAAATCCAAAACACAGCACTATGCCAGCTACTAGGAAGAAAATGAACTCTAACCCGGCCAAAACCAGGACACATGTGATAGCAGGTTTCTTCCAGAGGGAAACCCAGTGCTCCCTGACACAAAGGCAAAGTAGTTTTGTAGGCAGTTGCCTGTGTATAATGTGGGTACTGGCACCACAAGCATCTCCTAGGTTAACATAATGAGTCAGGATGAGGTCACTGAGCTCTATCAGTTGGCTGTGGGACCCAAATTCTACTTCTCAGGTTAGGTGTCAAAGTAACTTTTTTGTAAGTAGTCCCTAGTTTACTGTTGGATGATTCAATTTCAAAACACACTGTATTTTGAATAACTGGCTCATGCGTAGTGATCAGATAAAATTTTTCTGACTCAGTTTGAACTAGAGAATTCCTACTAATATCAGAGATATGGATGATAAAGATGTGGAATGCCTCTTGCTTTTAAATCATAGAATGCTTAATGTTTTTCTGCTGTAGTCAAAAATTAATTGGGAATATTGAAACAGTTGACTACTATGTGAGATTTATTCCCTTTCTGGTTTATTGTTTGCCTAAATCTGTCCCCTTCAGGCAGCCATCTGAATGTTTATTTCTTTTTTTTTCTCTGAATTGTTCTTTGAAATACCATTAATATTCATCAAAATCTTTAATTAGGGACAATTTGTTTTTCTGTATGTGTATTTATCAGCCATTATTAAGCCTGTGTGATTCTTATACTTTACTCACTGCATGGGATCAAATTCAGGACAGTGATCACCTTCAGGAATGCAAAATGAATTGGTGTATTTTCTAGGGATTCTAACTCTGCCCCTTACCCAGGCAATCCTCCTTATATTTCCAGGCTGACTTTTCAGCCTGTGTACAGGGTGTAGATTTCTTGTTTTGAAGCAAATACAGTTCATTTTTAGGGGGCAATTCTTTTGTTGATGGCTTTCTGCTTTATTTTTCCCCTTGCTGAAGCCATATTTTGCAGAAATCTGTTTTCAGAAAACAGTTGGGATTTCATTACACTGTTATTGCACACTTTAAAATAAATATTTTTTCATTTATTCATTTGAGCCTGTCAGTTTGGAAACTTTGTATTCAGATTTAATCGAGATTCCTTGAAATCAAGCAGAATTCAGCTACGTATTACTCCAATAAGTTGGTGACTCTTGGTGGTATGAGGGACAAAGGAGGTATCTGTGCTTTAAAACAATTTAGAGTAAATCTACACTGTTGATATCTCTGTCACTGTTGTAGGAAATAGCTTGAGCACTACTGTAATTTTTGCAATGACAGTATGAAGCTCAGTTCAGTGCAATTTGTCCTGTTCAGTACCATGCAAAAAATACCCTCAGAGCCAGGAGACATTGGCTTAGTTCTTGACTCCATGGCATATTTCCTACATTAAATTAGGTGGATTATTTAGGGTGAGCTGAACAAAATTTAGGGTTGTAATTTACACTTCAGAGACCAAATTATAATTGCTTTCAATAAGAAACTAAGCATGTAAATGGACAGTAGGAGCTTAAACATTTTTATGTATGTGAGTCTTTACCCTCTGTGATTCAGGTACATTTTATAAAATGCAAACAACAGTGGAGTTTATTGGGAATTTTTCAACAACATATTTCACTGTTGGAAAGCTTTGATTTACCACTATTTAACTGAATTTTTATCAAGGAAGTTTTCCAAGTTCAAGACATAATTTCTGGTCAGAGAAAGGGAGGCAAAACCAGACCAATTTTTAATCATAACATTTTTTCATATATTTGGGCAAAATTCAGATCTCTGTTCCCCCTACATGGGTCTCCTTCATCCCATGTGAATACTTAGAGGTATCAAAATCTGAAAATGTTTTCTGAAACTATATTCTTCATTTCCAAATAATACTAGGAATCAGTACTTTTATCCTCCCTCATTTTGTGTCTTCTGTTTATTTGATTGTGCATTTGAGGAGCTTATAATAGTGCCTTGTTTTCAGTTGGTACTTTAATATGATATTCTGATACAAATAATTACCTCTTCCACCATTTGCTGTTTCCCTTTGATATGTCCCAGCTTTGATAATTTCAAAGGAAAAGACATTTTAAGCTAAATGGTATTTCATGAAATTGTGTGGGTTTATGAAACAAAGAAACATTCTGTTAAATTCATCAGATGCTTTCTCCAAGTCAGAGGCAGCATATTTTTATCTTGTCATTTCCAGTAGGAAGAACTCTCCTGCATCACTTGAGAAGCTTTTAAATCAAAAAAAATCAACTGAAAAAAGGTGTGAAGCTTAGAGAGGGTATTTATGAGAAGTTTTGTTGCAGTTTTTGCATGAGTTTTGCTTTACTACAGGTAGCTGTTACTTGTTACTTTTTTTCTAAAAATCTCGTGTACTTAGGCAGTAGTTTCTTTTACCCCAAACCAGGTAAATAGGAAGGTAAATAAAAACTCATTAGCCTTAACAATTCATAGGGCGTGCTTTAAGTTTTTATGGATGCTCTTGGAATAGGTGAAGCCTGTGCTCATGAATGACTCCTTTTACACCTAATAACTCCACTGTTCCTTTCTGCTTTCTGATTTCAATAGAACTGAAGTAAACTACTGTTCACTGTGAGGAAAAAATTACTTTCACAGAGAACTTTTAAATCTTTTCATCATCACTTTTGTTATTCTCTTTTTCACATTTAACCAATAAAATATATGTATAAAACCCCTGAAAACATGCCTAACCTTATCCTAGTAGCATACAATAAATACACTGTGTGTTCTGCATAACTGACGTTCATGTTATGGGTATCATCTTTGACATTAACAATGAAGAAATTATCTTCTAAGAGCACAGAGGCCTAATTGTCTGAATAACCTAAACTGGAAATCACAGAATCACAGAATGGTTGAGGTTGGAAGGGACCTCGAGAGGTCATCTGGTCCAACCACTCCGCTCAAGCAGGGCCACCTAGAACCAGTTGCCTAGGACCATGTCCAGATGGCTTTTGGATATCTCCAAGGGGGAGACTCCACAACCTCCCTGGGCAACCTGTGCCAGTACTCAGCCACTCTCACAGTAAAAAAGTGTTTCCTGATGTTCAGAGGGAACCTCCTGTGTTTCAGTTTGTGCCTATTGCCTCTTGTCCTGTCACTGGGCACCACTGAAAAGAGCCTGGCTCTGTCTTCTTTGCACCCTCCCTTCAGGCATTTATACACATTGCTAAGTTCCCCCTGAGCCTTCTCTTCTCCAGGCTGAACAGTCCCAGCTCTCTCAGTCTTTCCTTGTACGAGAGATGCTCCAGTCCCTTAATCATCCTTGTTGGACTCTCTCCAGTTCATCCATGTCTTCCTGTACACTGAGGAGCCATTGTGGACCATGAGATTTCTTTATTGAAGTGTGTGAAGGATAGTTGTAAAGCTGATTTTTTTTTTCCCCAATATCATCAATTCTTCATGCTGACACAAGGTATATTCTTTAAAGAGGCACTGTTGGAATATTCATAAAACCAAAAATTATATCATACTGGTTTTATTGAAAGTATATAGAAAGTTTATCAGCTGTGCAAATAAAATTTGATAATTTTTTTAAAAAATGTGTAAAATTGCAGTCAGTAGTTAGTGTGTTTGTTTTTTTTCTCTGATATCATCATTTTAGAGATGGGAAACAAAGAATGTGTGAATGAATGAGTGACTTACATGGTTGTAAATAAAATCAATGTTCTCCGTTCCACTCTCTTCTGTTGCTCTCTTGTTACCAATTATATTGTACAAAACGCAGAAAAATAAGAGCAACTTATAAGTCTTTAAAGGAATATCAAGTATTATCACCACCAGACTCATCCAGGGTGAGCTCCCTTGTTAATATTTCAAATACTCTTCCAGTGACACAGATCTCATGATTTTGAAGGATTTATTATTGTGTATTGCTGATTGAATTTGAAAATTTTGAATTGCTACCAGAATTCACTATGTGAAAGAATCACTACTGTCACTGGGAAATATAGAAATGTAAGAAAATATAAAAATAAAAAGTAACATGGAACAAGAAAAAAACAAAAACTTAGTAAATGTTCTAATTTACTCAGATAATGTATGTTTCAAACAAATGGTGCATTATATACTGCCTGATAATGAATGAATTTTGGTAGAATATGGGAATTTAGATTACAGCATCAATGATTATGTCATCACAAGAGGCTTGCATATTGACAGAATATGATACATGAAGAATTCTAGAGTCCCCTTTTTATTGTTAATCAACACACAAACATTTTTATGTAGTCACAAGCTATTAAGCATGACTTAAAAGTTGTGATGCCAAAATATAAGCCTTCTTTTCAGATGTTTTTCAATATCAAATGCAATACTTGGTACTCTCAGGAATTGCATCTGAAACTTTTCATGGTAGAATAGAAAGAAAAGACCGCCTTGTTCTTTTGTCTTCTCATTAACCAACGTCTTTATTTAATAAATGGATAAGAAAAAGGGAGGTAACTGCAGCTATTGGATTTTCCCCTTAAACTGTGTCATGGTTTCACCCCAGCTGGTAACTAAGCACCACACAACCACTCACTCACTCCCCCCCCGGTGGGATGGGGAAGAGAATCAGAAGAGTAAAAATGAGAAAACTCATGGGTTGAGACAAAGACAGTTTAATAGGTAAAGCAAAAGCTGTGCATGTAAGCAAAACAAAGCAAGGAATTAATTCGCTACTTCCCATTGTCAGGAAGGTGTTCAGCCATCTTCAGGAAAGCAGGGCTCCATCACACTTAACAGTTACTTGGGAAGACAAATGCCATCACTCCAAATATCCCCCCGCTTCCTTCTTCTTCCCCCAGCTTTTTATTGCTGGGCATGACATCATATAGTATGGAATACCCCTTTGGTCAGTTGGAGTCAGCTGTCCTGGCTGTGTCCCCTCCCAACTTCTTGTGCACCCCCAGCCTACTTGCTGGTGGGGTGGGGTGAGAAGCAGAAAAGGTCTTGACTCTGTGTAAGCACTGCTCAGCAATAATGAAAACATCCCTGTATTACCAACACTGTTTCCAGGACAAACCCAAAACATAGCCCCATACAAGCTTCTATGAAGAAAATTAACTCTACCCCAGCCAAAACCAGCACTAATTGAAAAAAAAGGAAATAAAAGCTGACTGAATTATAAAGAAATATCGATTTATGAAAATAAGATTCCTTTCTGAGTCTTTGAACTCAAGTTTCTGAATTTTCAGATATCTCCCCACTTTTCTATATTCTTCCTTGTTTATTTCACTTTGTCTTTGAAACAAGTAAGGAGAAAGGGAAACCTATAAGTAAAAAAAAGGAAAGATGAACTTCAAAAGATTTCCACCTCACAATATCTGAGAAAAGAAAAACCTAAGGAAGACTCTCAAGGGTGTTTTGTCGGGGGTTGTTTTTGTTCAGATTATAAAAGACATGCTTTTGTGTTTAAAATATAAACATGCATAAAGTAAAAAAAAAAAAGAAAAAAGACAGATATTAAAGTATAAAACAGACACAAGTTATAGGATACATAATCCCAATGTAGGAGTGAAAACAATTTATTTCAAAGGGATCAGGTTAGTCTCCTGAGGACACTGCAATTTAACAAACATACCTAAATTTCTCACATGTTTTGTAAAGGAAAAATAAAATATGAGATCCAAAGCATTCATTATTTGTAAAAGCAGCAAATCAAAACAAAGAGCACTTTCATTCCATCATTCTGGACTGCTCTGTAGCTAAGTTAGAGAATCCACTAGGAGATAACCATTTTCACTGTCTGCTTAAAAAAGACATATATTTTCCGCTGACTCTTGTGTTTGGCACAACAAAATGGGAAATAAGCTTGCTTCATTTCCAAGAAGGAGATGGAGAAAATAAGACAAAGAGGGACAGTAAAGAATTCACTTAGTTATGTCTTCAGAGAATCCAGGACATCAAAGTATATTTGCCAAACTCTGAGCAGACAGATCCAAGGAGTTGGCTTAATTATAATTGCCCATCAATTTATTTCCCTCACAGCAAGACAGGTAATAATTTTTGAACCATCATATTTTGATATATGGGAACAATGTAAAACAGGTGCCTTTCACCCTTTATTCATACTTCTGATAGCAATCCATTCCTTTCAACCTGTGGAAAGCTGGAGGAGGTAATTAATTTTACAGCCAAAGACAGTCCTGCCAACTCAACAGTAATTGTTAAAAGAGAATATGAAGACCTAGAACCAAAAAAAAAAAAAAAAAAAAAAAACCAAAAACCAAAAAAAAAAAAAAAAAGAAGAAAGCAGAATTCCAATCTTTCCTCAGACAACAAAGAAAAAGAAAGAAAGTTCCTCCAGGCGACTGTGAGCTTATTAATTTCCTAAAAGAAAAGAGGGAATGGAATTACAGCTGTGTTATCTTATAACAAAGTCTGGTTTATTTATGAAAGAATACTTTATTTTCTTTTTTTTTGTGTGTCTCTTTCTTTTGATGTGTGTTTGCCTGTTTATCTGGAAATTAAGAATAACTCAGGTATTCACATAATCCTTTCTTATATACCATGAAAATGTCAAGTGCAATGTAAGCACAGCTTTAAATAAATAAACAGAAGAATGTGAAGGGCTGTATTTAAGCCATCCTACTGTGGCTAAACTACCAGTACCATGTGAGGAGTTAGATGTCTCTTCTTGTCCATGAAGCACCATACAGTTACAGATAAGAGATAAACCCACCAGAAAGAATAATCGATCATCTAATACATTAGGATAAAATTATACAACACAAGATTATTTGCACACTATCAAATTGTTTATTGTTTTGCTTTTTCTTTATGTATAGAAGAATGTCTCACCAAGCCAGTGATGAGTTTACATCATGTGAGGTCAGGGAGAACTATTGACTGGCCTGGTAGACAAAGGGATATCAGTGGATATTGTCTACTTGGACTTCAGTAAGGCCTTTGACACTGTCTCCAAAAAGATCCTTACAGACAAGCTTATGATGTACGGAATGGATGAGCAGACAGTGAGGTGGATTGAAAACTGGCTGAATGGTTGGGCTGGTGATCAGTGGTATGAGGTCTAGTTGGAGGCCAGTGACTAGCAGTTTACGCCAGGGGTCATTATCAGGTTCAGTCATGTTTAACTTCTTCATTGATAATCTGGATGATGGGACACAGTGTACCCTCAGCAAGTTTGCTGATGACTCAAAACTGGGAAGAGTGGCTGATACACCAGAGGATCCTGCTGCCATCCAGAGGGACCTCGACAGGCTGGAGAAATGGGCTAACAGGAACTTTAGGAAGTTCAACAAGGAGAATTCAAAAGTCCTGCACCTGGGGAGGAGCAAACCCATGCAACAATATATGCTGGTGGACACCCAGATGGAAAACAGCTTGGCTTAAAAAGACCTGGGGGTCCTGGTGGACACCAAGTTGAACATAAGCCAGCAAAGTGCTCTTCTGTCCAAGAAGGCTAAAGCTATCCCAGGCTGCATTAGGCAAAGTATTACCAGCAGGTTGAGGGAAGCGATCCTTCCCCTCTGTGCCACACCAGAGTGACACTGGTGAGCCCACACCTGTAATACCGTGTCTAGTTCTGGGCTTGTCAGTACAAGACAGACATGCTTGTCCAGTGAGTCCAATGAAGGGCCACGAAAATGATTCCATTTTTATTAAGTTCATTTTACATAAAAATGAAGTGGCTTATATATATATTTTTTTTTTTTTTCAGACTGACATGTATTTAACCTTTTTATTGAACTCTGTTTTTATTTTCAAATTGTGAATGTAAGAACTACCCCAGTAAGTCTCTCTAGCCAAGAATTCTGTCTTGTGGTGGTGACAGAGGAACTTCAAGAAAATGCAATGTAGGGAAATTACCCTATTCTGGCTAATTTACACACTCAATTCACTTTTTATTCCCTCCCATGGTAACATTAGAGGATATATTCCTGCTTGTTCATTTTGGTATCTGTTTATGGATCTATCTTTCATAATTTGTCTGTTCCTTGTATTGGATCTGTGTGGCAAGGTTTTGGTAGCAGGGGGGCTACAAGGGGTGGCTTCTGTGGGAAGCTGCTAGAAGCTTCCCCTATGTTCAATAGACCCAATGCCAGCTGGCTCCAAGATGGACCCCCTGCTGGCCAAGGCCAAGCCAATCAGTGATGGTGGTAGTGCCTCTGTGATAACATATTTAAGACAGGGTAAAAAAAATACCTGCGGAAGTGCAGCCGAAGAGAAGAGTGAGAATATGAGAGAGAAACAACTCTGCAGACACCAAGGTCAGTGAAGGAAGAGGAGGAGGTGCTCCAGGTGCCAGAGCACATCCCCCTGCAGCCCGTGATGAAGACCGTGGTGAGGCAGGCTGTCCCCCTGAAGCCCATGGAGGTTAACAGTGGAGCAGATATCTATCTGCAGCCCATGGAGGACCCCATGCCGGAGCACGTTAATGCCTGAAGGAGGCTGTGACCCCATGGGAAGCCTGCACTGGAGCAGGCTCCTGGCAGGACCTGTGGACCTGTAGAGAGAGGAGCCCAAGCTGGAACAGGTTTGCTGGCAGGACTTGTGACCCCATGGGGGATCCACGCTGGAGTAGTCTGTTCCTGAAGGACTGCACCCTGTGGAAAGGACCCACGCTGGAGCAGTTCATGAAGAACTCTAGCCCATGGGAAGGACTCGTGCTGGAGAAGTTTATGGAGGACTGTCTCCCATGGGAGGGACTCCATGCTGGAGCAGGGGAAGAATGTGAGGAGTCCTTCCCCTGAGGGGGAAGGAGTGGCAGAGACAATGTGTGATGAACTGATCACAACCCCCGTTCCCCATCCGCATACACCTCTAAGGGTGGGAAGAGGTAGAAAATTCGGGAGTAAAGTTAAGCCTGGGAAGAAGGGAGTGGTGGGGGGAAGACGTTTTTAAGGTTTGGTTTTATTTTCTCATTATCCTACTCTGATTTGATTGGCAAAAAATTACATTATTTTTTCCCCAAGTTGAGTACGTTTTGCCCGTGACAGTAATGGCTGAGTGATCTCTCCCTGTCCTTATCTCAACCCACAAGCCTTTCGTTATATTTTCTCTGCCCTGTTCACTTGAGGAGGGAGAGTGATAGAGCAGCTTTGGTGGGCACATGACATCCAGCCAGGGTCAACCTGCCACAATCCTTTAAAACCTACTTATACCATCTCTGTCACAAACTCCTTTTCTAACAAATTACAGAAGCTTACTCTTTGCTGACAAAGAAGTTCTATCTTTCATTCTTTAACAGATCCCTGAGCAGCATCAACAAATGCCTCTTTGTTTTAGTATTGCAGGATTTAATGAATAACAGTTCTGCACTCACCTACTCACCACCTTGTACTAGTTCTGGCTGGGATGGAGTTCATTTTCTTCATCACAGCCCATATGGTGTTATGTTTTGGATTTGTGACTAAAGCAGTCACAGTCACACACCAATGTTTTAGCTGTTGCTGGACAGTGCTTACACAACATCAAGGCCTGCTCTGTTTCTCTTGCTGCCCCTGCCAGCAAGTAGGCTTGGGGTGAAAAAGAAGTTGGGAGGAGACGCAGCTGGGACAGCTGACCCCAATTGACCAAAGGGATATCCCATACCACATCATGTTGTGCTTAGCAATGAAAGCTGGCAGAGAGAAGGAAGAAGGGAGGGACTTCTGGGATTATAGTTTCTGTCTTCCCAAGTAACCGTTACATGTGATGAAGCCCTGCTTTCCTGAAAATGGCTAAACATCTGCCTGTTGATAGGGAATAGTGACTGAATTCCTTATTTTGCTTTGCTTGTGTGCGCAGCCTTTGCTTTATCTATTAAACTGTCTTTATCTCAACCCACAGGTTTTCTCATTTTTACTCTCTTGATTTTTTTACTCTCCCTCCATCCTGCTGTGGGGGTAGTGAGCAAGCAGTTGTGTGGGGCTGAGCTGCTGACCAAGGTTAACCGACAACACACCTTCACAATATTTTAGATGTCATTTGCTTTCTGTGTTTGTTTCTAATGATAAAAAATACTTCAGTGAAGAGCTGAGGTGTTTTCTTTAAACCTGATTTCTCAGGTACTAGTCTTCCACCCATTCATTATACATATATTTCGTTATACATATATTTCATTATACATATATATTATTCTATATTTTTGCATAATATATATTCTGCATTTTTATTATACATAGGTAATTGCATCCAGCTATAATAAATTTCTAAAGCTCATAGAGGCATAGCTGAAGTAGCTACATAAGAAACAGAAGTCTTTTAAATCAGAGAAGAATAAGATAGGAACATATTCCTCCTAAATCTTAGAAATTTGATTGTCCCCACCTCCTTACCTCACCCTTATTATCAGCATGCCACTTCACAAAATTTCAACATTAATAAATATTCTGGTGATTAAAGCTTGAAATAACAGATTAATTATTATATTACATTTGAGGATGCTAGGGAGAGCCATTTTATAATTTTGAATTGAGCAGAAACTCTGACTTAATTTTCATAGTGGCTACAGGAATTATAGAAAGATTGTGAATACAAAGATTTATATACACACGTGTTATTCTCCATGAACTTCTAAAAATGAAGATGAAGCTCTCTCACCATCTCAGCTTCCTCTCAGAAAAAAAAAAGTATTAAATCCCTCTTCAATTTCAGTGGGTTCTTCTAACAGTTTATTCTTTCATCTGTTCATTCATCTGTTGTGACTGAATATATGTGTATATATATACACATCAGTTGGGGAATTAGAGATAGCTGTGGTGGGAGTGTTTGGAATACTGACAAATCAAGCCTCTTTAAAACTGACCTTCACAAAAATCTTTTGTTAGCAAAACACTTTGTGTGAACAGTCAATTCTTACAATATATTGGTCTTCATCACTGTGTATACAGAACAGTTAGGCTCTAAAAGTTAGTTTATAAGTTAGGTGTTGAGTATACGATACGGAGTTGATGCTGTGTATTTAGCACTGGTGGCTGCAGTTCTTGGTGGTTCTTAGTCACTGAGACCAAAATGATCAAGCCTACGAGCAAGAGAATTTGGAACTGAAGTGGGAGGTCTCCTTTGCTCCTGATACTGTTTACCATTTTTTCAGTTTTGCCAGTCATTTTGGGAGGATGCCCTGCCTATTTACAATGTCTTGTGTTTTGTTCTTTCTTTTGGACAGCTTTTGTTACTTGTATGTCTCATACATACAAGTGCATCCATCTTTCTTGCCCCTTTGGTAATCATATCACTTACTTTGTCTGGCTATGCCTTCACAATGTCACTAAATACTTATCAATAGTACTCTTGTAACAACACTACTCCAGCTTTGTTATTTGTTTACTAAAGTACTTGTTTAGTACTTCAGTAAAATTATATTTATATTCAAGGCAAGCTAATATCAATTACATCCTGCTTAATTCATTTACAAGTGTCGTGAGTTTCTGCCTAGGCTACACATCACTCTGATCTCTGGTATTGCTACCTGTCTCAGCAATACTGACCTTTGAGTTTGAAATGTCCCGTTCCCTTGTGGACTGACATAAAGACAAAGAATAAATTGTATAATTTAAGAATGTATACAGTTTCCCAACTAGCCTTTGAGACTGAATGATAGCTTGATTTCAAGACTATCTTGTTAGGTAAATCTTAATGTGGTCACCTTTCAGCTGCTAAGATAAAGCAGCAAGGAAATATAATATTCTTATTTCATAGACACTAAACATTACTGCCAGCTGACAGTGAGATGCCTTTATTTTTGTGACATTTTGTCTTCATGTTTTGTTTTTCTGCTCTAAATAGAAGGAAACTTTAGTACTGAAAATTAGTTCTGCTGTTATTAGTTGTTGCTTCCCTTTTATAGAACTATTTACTATCTCCCTTTCCTGTGAACAGAAAGACATTTAGAGGTACATTCCCTCATGACAATTCTTGGAGTTTCACAATATGCAAAATCTTATTGCCTTTATAAAAATATTTTAAATGGAGTATTGTCAGATCAGGTCTCACCCAGGAAAGAAACCATGGTGAGCTGAATTTTCTATCCATTAGCTTAAATGTTTAAATTAGCTTCTTATTATTATGATTGTAAAATATTGAAAAGTGTTGAACAGTTCAAGCGTGGATCATATACCTCTGATGATGTCCATCTAGCAAGAGTTATGTGCTGAGTTGAACTAAATGAACTGTGGAGATCTATGCCCAGGAATCTTTTCGTGATTCTATGATTCTCCGCTTTTTTCATCACACTTCCTTCTTCTTACAATGTAAAAATCTAAATTTAAAATAAAGGGTAAAAAAAGCACATTTAAGAAAAAAAATCTTCCAGTACTCTGAAGACAAACTCTCCTCCGTAAGTTTGTGGGAAGAGGTGGGATGCAACATGGAGATTAGTAACAACTGATTTTATTTGAACAACAACAACAAAACAAAATAATTAATTTCACTTGATTCATAACCTGCAGCCAACAAATTAGGATGCTTACTTGCTTGTGTGTTCCCCAGCCATCCTGACAGATAACAGCACTCTCTGCCATGTACTGAAATTATAACTGATGGAACTCAAAAGAACTTTCAGAATTAGAGACCACATCATTATAAAAGATACACTGTTTACGTTAAACTCGACCTTTCCCACTATTTCATTTACTTTGGTTTTATTGCTACCAGTGATTTCCTTCGCATTTATTGTGCAGTACCCCTGTTTAGGCTGCACTTTGAGACAGAGGATTTATTTATTTATTCAATTTCTGAATTTAATTACCAATTTTTTCTAATGTGATCTCAGTACTCTTGAAAATAATTTTCCACCTACTTACATAGCAACTTCGTATTGGCAGATGCCAAAAATCCCACAAAACCACTAAAACCCCTTGGATCTACTGGATGGTAAAATCCTAAAATTACTGTGACATTTTTTCCTCCTTCCTTCTGCTTTTTTCAGATATAAAAAATGTTAGCTCTTTTCCCTAGGTCCTCTTTCCCTCTAATGGCTACCTTTTAACTTCACAGATATGCCCTTTCATGTTCAGGCTTGATCCAAAGTGCATTCAAATCTTCTGAAAGGTTCCCCCTTTTCTTTTTTTTGCTACAGCAGCATGGATCAGCAGTCATTCCAGCAGTGTCAAGACAAGAGACCCACAGAACAATGCTTAAATTTTACATTGTCTGCCTTAGGAGGCCAGATAAAACTTGACAGGATAAATTGAACAGGATGTTGTCTTCAACAATGATCTGTCATTGAAAAAGTGATCTTTATTGTGAAAAAGAAGATCTCTATGGACACAAAAGTCCTGAAAATTACTCCATAAACTTTTTAAATTACAATTATAAAAGTGAGAGATCCTTTTGATAAAACAAAATTACTCTAAGAAAGAAAACGCTGAGAGAGGCAGATCACAACACAGAAGGTTATTCTTAACTCTTCAACACTGATCTCTTGAGTAAAATATTTGTATGTCAATATGGATTACACAAGAAGGTGTCACCTTTCCTGGGATAATTCTGTATTTCCACACTATTGAGTTTGTACAGCCCAAAGGGAATACAGCTCATTTAGAGTATTAAAATTCACATATATGCTCAGAAATCTCCCTGACAAAGTTGCAGGACAGCAAGGAGGGCTCACAAGAGGAGACAGTTATCTGGCCAAGAAATCTATAACACTTAAAATATAACAACAACAACAAAAAAATTTAAGTTAACAACCTGTTGAGGATTTGTTTGTTTTAGCGGTTGATTCAAATTCCATCCTTTAATGCCCAAATACTGTAAAAAATGACCCCAGTTACAACTTGCTTTATGCAAGTGCACAGAAGTATTTTCTGTTGCTTCACAAGTTATTTGTAGAGTAATGCAATAGCACTGTGACCTGTCCGTGGCCCTCAGAAGCTAGAATCAGTCCAAAAAGCATTCTCTGATCAGCCATTTATGATTTTGTCATAGCTTGTTCCCACCAATATGTTTTTGCTTCAAATTGAATAGTTCTAGTTGACTTAGTCTTTCATTTCATGGAAGCTGTTTCACCTTCCTCACCATCTTTATAGCCATTAACTCTTATTGAAACACTGTCATCACAACTGCTTAAGTATTTAAAATCTTTTGTGTCAGATTCTTTTCAAGCTTTAGGAATGATGAAACCCTTGGTAAATCTATTATGTCAGATACCAAGATATTTACACTTGTTTATACAGTCAGTGAGTGGATAGAAGAGAAAGTAGCTGAACAAGCTAAAAGCTTGTGTCTAGGGACAAATTTCAGAAAGGATGTATAAGGAAACCCAGGACAATCAGAGAGAAGCAAGAGGACAAGGAGACAGCTGAACTCCAAGCAAAACATCAAGGGGAGCAGCAGAGACAGAATGCAGATATTCGGGAGCAAGTCTAGACCTGGACAGTTCAAGTAAAAGGACTGGGAAGCTGACACTACAACAGGTGAAAAAGAGTATTGTGCAACAACACCTAGAATCAGACCTCAGGTTTAAAGGCCATCAGGTGCCCTGACTTCTTGAAAGAATCCAATAGCTTCTCCTCTGTGGAATCCAGCTGTGCGTGATAATATCATCAGTGGCTATGTTGCTGGGGGCATAGCTAAACTTTGTATTCATGACAACTTTAATAACCATAGTTGCATGAGGAAAAAAAAGGCTCCCAGATCCTTCTTCTGAAAACAGTGAAGAAATATACATTTTTCAAGACAACATGTGGTGGTTCTATTACTGAGTAAGTCTATGAATGGAGCCAATTTCTATTGCATTATTTTCCTAAGCAAACAATAGTCAAGCAAAAATAAGTTTCGATTTCAATTGTTGTACTTGTGTCTAAAGAATTCTGTCACAATATTTAGGCTAAGTGTTGACTAAATACAAAATGCTAAATATCTATTTACAAACCCATAATACATGCTAGAAACATAGAGAAATTTTAAAAATATGACAATTCTTATGACAGATGGATAGCTGTGTGAAAAAAAATGTTGATTCTGAGTTAGAAATAGAGGATTAAATCTAAAAAAATTAATTCCTGGCAGAAATAATATGACTGAGAAAAGAGCCCTGGAGGTGGGAGAGTATCCAAATAATTCTCACATCAAACAGATTTTTTATTAAAAAAAATCCATAAGAGAAATAACTTATTTTATTATTATTTTTTCATCTAGCCTAGAGGAACTTTTTATGTGTTGCATATTTCTATTTCCTGGCAAGTTCTGTATGTTTACTCTTCAGTGGTCTACTGATGGGTAACTTGCCAGTATCCTGATTTGATCCTGTACCACTGAAGACAGCAAACCTGTACACTGATCTCATTTTGTTCAAGATCAAATTCTTAGTCCTAAATCTTAAACAATACCAATTAATAGTGACATGACAGCTACACATAATTTACTCTTACAGCCTGTGTCTTGTGAAGAGTTGACCTTTGTGGTGAAACTATTCAGCATAGAATTCACCCAAATAGTGATTCACTATCTTCTCAGAGTTGTTTGAATGGACGTTCAATATGCAATTAGATGTCCAATCTCATAGTACATGTATAGATGTAATAAGGAGAGGAAACCTTGGGAAGGTTGTTCAGATCATGAGCTTAACCAAAGTGATCTGGATTCATTACTGCAGGTGCATTTCTTCCCCAAAGCAGTTGACCTCTGGGTAGGTCTGTTTTGCTGCATCCAAGGGCTCAGGTCCCCCGAGTTTCCAGATACAAGGGTTTAGCACACTATGTTGCTCCTCTCTGGTCTGCACAGATGGGTTTCTTCTCAGCGTGCAAAAGATTGGTGTAAATACAGAGCTGGGAGATGAGTAAGAATTGCTCTTGGCTCCTTTGGTTTCTACCTCTACCCAAACGTAGTGAAACTAGCTACCCAACTTGGATGCTGAACTCAGATGGCTGAAGTCAGGTAGTGGGAGTAGTTCTCTCCCCCTGTATTTCCCAGTGTTGCTCTACACATAAGAATCTACTGTACAAAATCACTATTTTTCATCTTCAAATTAAAAATATCGGTTTGAGGGGTGTTTTAAGATGCCTCATGTCATACCAGCTACCTTGTCATTTTTGAATCACTCACTGTGTTCTAGGCCTGACTCTACTCCCACTGAAGATGTTGAGAGGAGTTATTTATTTTTGTTAAAATAAGAGTATTATTATGAGTATTCATATTAAAGAACTTACAGCAGCATTTCTTCTTTGTACTGAAATATTCCAACCAAACATCCGTTCTGCAGTCAAGCAGACTCTTCATGAATAAAGTACAGAACAAATAAAAGCAAACTTTTCTGGATAAAGGTTATCTAAATAATCTAAATTTATCAGAGGAATGGAAAATATTCAGATATTTAAAAATGGATTTTCTTGTTTAGATTTTTTCTATTATTAAAAAAGTTAAAAAAACCAAATCAACAGAAAGATATCTATTAAAAATTAAATACAGAGTGAAAAGTTACAATAAAACTGGTCATTATATCAGCATTATCCACTTTCATGTACTTTTCCCCTAATTCTGATATATTCATGTTAGACACTTGTCTTCAACTTCCTTCAGAACTTGGAAAGCATCAAGAATCATCAAATCCTAATGATTATAAGCCTCATATCAGAGATCTGACTTCCATAAAAAGATAAAAGTGATTTATTCAGGAAGGTGTGCTCCCCATGCCAACTGTGTATTCTGTATGTAATATGCCACTCTGATTAGCTCTTCAGCTTTGTACAGGTTTTGTGGAGATTGTGTTATATCTTATTTGATTAACAAATAGAAGAAACTTTATAGGCCATATATATGAATGATAGATTACATAAATACGAATGGAAGTTTTTAATATCTCTAAGGAAAATTTAAACTTATTTAAATAATTTAGTATCCACTGATAACCAGATTTCTATTAGTAAAACATAGATAACAAACTCTACAGGACACAATAGAAGTAAAATACCTACTACTTTAAAGGACTTTATGATGCCTGTTTCTCTTCAGCAATGGACACCTGCTCTCAATAAAAGTTTAAATGCAGTCAAGTCAACCAAATTTCCTCCAGAATTCTCTCTTTGAGGAGTATCCTTGTGTAGCAAGCACAGTTTGCAGAGCAGCTGACAAAGTTTAGTCTTTGTCTGTGGCTGTCTTCCTCTATCACATTGACTCTTGGATCCAGAAGCAAATTAACCTAACCTATAAACCTAGAATGAGTAGAATGACTAATAGCTTATGAAATAAATACTGTAATTCTTTATTGACTAATGGCTTGTGAAATAAGTATTGCAATTCCTTATTTACTTCATTTTTTGTTAGTCTCATCCCAAGTCAGGAAAGGTTAATATATGAATTAATGCTTTGTCAGAGTAAGGTTTTTTACTTTAGTATTTATTTACTTTAACTTTACTCAGATTTTATTTACTTTAGGCTTTATTTAAAAAGGAAATAAATTGTGAAGCTACCTCTTAATTATCACTGAAAAGTGTCTTAACACACTGCTTGAATTCTGGCTGTTTGGGAATATTGTGTCAATGCATGGATGTTCAATGTAAAATAAGATTTATTATTTGGATATTAAAAAGCACAGCTTTTTTTAAAAAAACACAGCCTGTATGGATAATGTATAAATATCGCGACACACACTACTTATATAAGTGTTTGATAGGAACATCTGTTTTTCTGTCTTGGAATGTGTGATATAACCACGAATGGTTTCACAGAGTAAGTCAACATCAGAGAAGGGAAGTGATCATCCCTTTATACATGGCACTAGTGAGACCGTACCTTAAATACTGTATTCAGTTTTGGGCCCCTCACTACAAGAAGGACATTGAGGTGATGGAGCATGTCCAAAGAAGAGAAAGCAAGCTGGTGAACAGTCTAGAGAATGAGTCCTACGAAGAGTGGCTGAGGGAACTGGTGTTGTCTAGCCTTGAGAAAAGGTGGCTGAGGGGAGACCTTATCACTCTCTACAACTACCTGAAAGGAGGTTGGAGCAAAGTGGGTGTCAATCTCTTTTCCCAAGTAACAAGAAATAAGACAAGAGGAAATGGTCTCAAGCTGCGCCATGGGAGGTTTAGATTGGGTATTAGGAAAAATTTCTTCACCAAAAGGGTTTTGAAGCATCGGAACAGGCTGCCCAGGAAAGTGGTTGAGTCACCATCCCTGAAGGTATTTAAAAGACACGTAGACGTGGTGCTCTAGGGATATGGTTTAATGGTGCACTTAGCAGTGTTAGGTTTATGGTTGAACTTGATGATCTTAAGGGTCTTTTCCAACCTAAATGATTCTATAATTCTATGACCATTTATAGGATTAATAATATGTGATAAGGCGTATCAGTATTTCTCATCAGAAGTTCTTACTAAATGGAGGGTTACAGGGTGAAAACATCTGAAGAAACACTTGAAAGGCAATGAGGAGGCTGCCAGAGGAGAGTGAGTTAGGTGAGTACAATTGCCCTTGTCCCTCCAATTGGAAAAGTGTCCCATGAGATTAGGAAATGGCTAAAAGGAGCCGTTGATCTTGTAGTCAATATGGGAACCAAGGCGGGAGTGAATGCATGGTAGAAAAGGTGATCAAAGTTGTCACTCTTGTATATAGCCTAGATGATTGACATAAGGAAAGAAATATTTTTCATCACATGAAATGGAGGAAATTAGTAGAGATTTGTAGGCAAACCCTCACCTGGAGGTCTGGCTGCCAGGGCTCAGGGCCAACTGAGAGCCCGGGCAGCCAAGGGCATCTCCCATCCCCCAGGGAGCAGCTCCCAGGCAGCACTGTGGTGAGGTCATGGCTGGGGTCCACCCCAGCCCATGGGAGCTCCTTCCCAGCTGAGGATCTAAAGTCTGAGCTACAGCCCCCACTGCACCACAGCCCTGCCCTGCTAGGCCAGGCTCATGGGCCCCACTGAGCTGGGCCTCACCAACAGGCTGATGTCCTGCTTGGCCTTGGCCCATCCCCATGGAGATGCCTGACGCCTGGCGCTGGGGCTGCCCCCAGCTGCACTGTTCCTGCCAGGGGCAGTGGGACAGACCCTGGCTGCAAGGTGTTTGAGGTTCCTGGTGCTCCTTGGGGGTCCTGACAGTGCCCGGCCTGCCGGAGCCACCAGATCCCATGGTGCCCTGGAAATATTCTTCCTGTTTTGGATGTGTCAACAGGGTCCTGCAGGTGGACATTCAGCCCCCTATTCCAGGACACAGGCCCAAGATTCCCTCAGGCTGCACAGCCACTTCATGGTCTACATGAAGTTTACTATGGTTTACTTAAATGCTGCTTCAAACTGGGGAAAATGCAGGAGGATCATGGCAAGGAACAAAATAAATAGTCTTTAATTTTATTTTATTTTTATCTTGTTAACTTGTCCATTAGTCTCACTTCTTTGAGATAGAATTTCCACAACATATTAAAGGTAATATGATCATTTGTAACTGCCAGCTGAATTCTTGAAGGACTTCACGTAGCAATATGATAGACCTAGAGAGTTTAAGCAATTTAAAATTGCAAATTAAATTTTAAGAAAAAAAAAAAAAGGCAAATTAAATTTTAAGCTGGAAAGTTTGGCTTTGGACAGCAAATCCTATTATGTTTTAATGTTTTGGTCAAAATTGTCTACAANGTGGCTGAGGGGAGACCTTATCACTCTCTACAACTGCCTGAAAGGAGGTTGGAGCAAAGTGGGTGTCAATCTCTTTTCCCAAGTAACAAGAAATAAGACAAGAGGAAATGGTCTCAAGCTGCGCCATGGGAGGTTTAGATTGGGTATTAGGAAAAATTTCTTCACCAAAAGGGTTTTGAAGCATCGGAACAGGCTGCCCAGGAAAGTGGTTGAGTCACCATCCCTGAAGGTATTTAAAAGACACGTAGACGTGGTGCTCTAGGGATATGGTTTAATGGTGCACTTAGCAGTGTTAGGTTTATGGTTGAACTTGATGATCTTAAGGGTCTTTTCCAACCTAAATGATTCTATAATTCTATGACCATTTATAGGATTAATAATATGTGATAAGGCGTATCAGTATTTCTCATCAGAAGTTCTTACTAAATGGAGGGTTACAGGGTGAAAACATCTGAAGAAACACTTGAAAGGCAATGAGGAAGCTGCCAGAGGAGAGTGAGTTAGGTGAGTACAATTGCCCTTGTCCCTCCAATTGGAAAAGTGTCCCATGAGATTAGGAAATGGCTAAAAGGAGCCGTTGATCTTGTAGTCAATATGGGAACCAAGGCGGGAGTGAATGCATGGTAGAAAAGGTGATCAAAGTTGTCACTCTTGTATATAGCCTAGATGATTGACATAAGGAAAGAAATATTTTTCATCACATGAAATGGAGGAAATTAGTAGAGATTTGTAGGCAAACCCTCACCTGGAGGTCTGGCTGCCAGGGCTCAGGGCCAACTGAGAGCCCGGGCAGCCAAGGGCATCTCCCATCCCCCAGGGAGCAGCTCCCAGGCAGCACTGTGGTGAGGTCATGGCTGGGGTCCACCCCAGCCCATGGGAGCTCCTTCCCAGCTGAGGATCTAAAGTCTGAGCTACAGCCCCCACTGCACCACAGCCCTGCCCTGCTAGGCCAGGCTCATGGGCCCCACTGAGCTGGGCCTCACCAACAGGCTGATGTCCTGCTTGGCCTTGGCCCATCCCCATGGAGATGCCTGACGCCTGGCGCTGGGGCTGCCCCCAGCTGCACTGTTCCTGCCAGGGGCAGTGGGACAGACCCTGGCTGCAAGGTGTTTGAGGTTCCTGGTGCTCCTTGGGGGTCCTGACAGTGCCCGGCCTGCCGGAGCCACCAGATCCCATGGTGCCCTGGAAATATTCTTCCTGTTTTGGATGTGTCAACAGGGTCCTGCAGGTGGACATTCAGCCCCCTATTCCAGGACACAGGCCCAAGATTCCCTCAGGCTGCACAGCCACTTCATGGTCTACATGAAGTTTACTATGGTTTACTTAAATGCTGCTTCAAACTGGGGAAAATGCAGGAGGATCATGGCAAGGAACAAAATAAATAGTCTTTAATTTTATTTTATTTTTATCTTGTTAACTTGTCCATTAGTCTCACTTCTTTGAGATAGAATTTCCACAACATATTAAAGGTAATATGATCATTTGTAACTGCCAGCTGAATTCTTGAAGGACTTCACGTAGCAATATGATAGACCTAGAGAGTTTAAGCAATTTAAAATTGCAAATTAAATTTTAAGAAAAAAAAAAAAAGGCAAATTAAATTTTAAGCTGGAAAGTTTGGCTTTGGACAGCAAATCCTATTATGTTTTAATGTTTTGGTCAAAATTGTCTACAAATTGGTTACAGAAAAAAGGGGGGAGAAAAAGAAAGGAAGGAAGGAAGGAAGGAAGGAAGGAAGGAAGGGAAAGAAGGAAAGAAGGAAAGAAAGAAAGAAAAGGAAAGAAAGAAAGAAGGAAAGAAAGAAAGAAAAGAAGGAAAGAAAGAAGGAAAGAAAGAAAGAAGAGAAGGAAAGAAAGAAAGAAAAGAAGGAAAGAAAGAAAGAAAGAAAGAAGGAAAGAAAGAAAGAAAGAAAGAAAGAAGGAAGAATAATTAGGCTCTTGTCCATGTGTTTAGAACTACTACTTTTCAGAATAATTACAGAAACACAAGGACCTCTTGCTTTTATTTTCTTCAAAGAGGAATACTAGAAATCTAATGAGAGAAACTAATGTCAGAGAAAAAGTTTTATCAAAACATAAGGAGATAAGGAGACAGGTAAAACTAAAAAAAAAAAAAAAGTAAATTTCCTTTAGAGTTCTGAAGTTCTGAGATCTGCCATCAAATCTTGAATATAACAAATGCAGAGCTAGGAGGGAAATCAGTCAGCACAAACAGAAACATAAATTCTGTTGTATAAGGTTGCCCTATACTCATAATCTGTCAACCCAGGTCAATCAATACTGAAATGAAATGAGGAGAAATAAGTAACATCTTGATCTAACTTTCCGAAGGAGGAAGTCTGGAAGTCTGTAAAACTGCCTGAGAAGACATCTATTAGATTAAAACAAGCCATTGCAACATGTCCCAGGGTATAAACACTGTTAGAGGAAACGGTTTTCCTTTTCTTGTAAAAAGAAGAACTGATACTTTAAGTGATAGAAATTCACTTAGTAAATTTATTTAGAAGGTAGTCATAGTAGTAAGATCCATTTGTGAGAACACAAACAGAGATTATAGTTTCCTGCTTAATTAATTCTTATTACTTCATCTTTATTCAGAATTTGATGATAATATTACAAACTAAGAAGTCAATGATTAGGCAGGAACTAGTACTAGGTAAATGTTTTCTTTTTTCATCTTGATTATAAAAGCTGATTTTGATACCTTAATGCAAGAACCTAATTCAAGGAATATAAGCATTAATATTTATTTGGAGACTTAATTTGCACCCAGTGTGCACTGCAAATTAATACTGTTTTGAACTACTGCTTTTAACAACTAGGATTATTTAATGTAGCTAAAAATGAATTGTCTTGTTTGAAACTATCCTAAATAGTAAGAGACATGCAGATATGCCACCTTGGAAAGTCTATTTCCATCCTGTTATCACAGTGATCCTGTGATGCATTAATCTGCTGATGCACATGACTAGTATCCAGTTGTTACAAACATTACACTACATATCTAACAATCTTCTGATCATCTTTTTCAAAAGTGTAAAGCCCTGAGTTTGCAGAAGAGAGGTGGGGAAGTTGCACATGTGTAAACAGAAAATTGAATTTATGCAATAATGGAAAACTGAAAGTTAAGGGCACAACATATGAAGTGTATTATATCCATAACTTGTTGGTTTTTTTTTCTGAAGAAATACATTGATCAAAACTACTGTGCTGCCATTCCATTATATGCATTCGTAGTATCTGTTATGTGCTTATTTTAGGCTATAGAGCTGATGACCAGTTCCTTTTTCGCACTGAGTTGACATGAATGGTCTGGGAAGCTGCTTTTTTTTTTTTTATAAGGTTTCTGAATCATTACTCAAACCATTTTTCTCTACTTTTCTAGAAGAAAGGCTTTGGTAATGCCAAGAACATGTTAAGATCAGGAATGCAAATATTTCTGACTGAGACACCTGTGAGGAAATTAATACTGCATAATAATTACTTGTGTTGGTTTTGGCTGGGCTAGAGTTAATTTTCTTCATAGAAGCTTGTATGGGGCTATGTTTTGGATTTGTCCTGGAAACAGCATTGATAATTCAGGGATGTTTTCATTATTGCTGAGCAGTCCTTACACAGAGTCAAGACCTTTTCTGCTTCTCAACCCACCCCACCAGCGAGTAGGCTGGGGGTGCACAAGAAGTTGGGAGGGGACACAGCTGGGACTGCTGACCCCAACTGACGCTGACCCCAACTGACCAAAGGGATATCCCACACCATATGATGTCATGCCCAGCATATAAAGCTGTGGGAAGAAGAAGGAAAGGGGGGACATTCAGAGTGATGGCATTTGTCTTCCCAAGTAACTGTTACGTGTGATGGAGCCCTGCTTTCCTGGAGATGGCTGAACACCTGTCTGCTGATGGGAAGTAGCGAATGAATTCCTTGTTTTGCTTTGCTTACGTGCATGGCTTTTGCTTTACCTATTAAACTGTCTTTGTCTCAACCCATGAGTTTTCTCATTTTTACTCTTCTTATTCTCTCCCTCATCCCACCGGGGGGGAATGAGCGAATGGCTGTGTGGTGCTTAGTTGCCAGCTGGGGTTAAACCACAACACTACTATGCAATTGGAACACTTAAAATTCCATTACTGTTTCATGTTTTTTAAAAAAACAAAGCAAAAATATTCTACAATTTTATTTATTCTGTATGATTTAACATATGTCTCTAGAGTACCACTTATCCTGTTTGATTCAATCACTGGCATATACATTCCCTCACTTTCTGTGGGATAAACAGCAGAAAACAATGATGATAGTTCTATTGATTCTTTATACTCTCTCCTCATGGTTATTGACCCTGGCCAACAGCTAAGCACCCACACAGACACTTTCTCACTCCCACATAGCCCCTGCAGTGGGACAGGGAGAGAATAGTAAGAGCAAAAGTAAGAAAATTGTAGGCTGAGATAAAATTTTAATAAATGAAGGAAAAAAGAAGAAAAAATAAGTGATGTAAAAGCAATTACTCATCACCTCCCACAAGCAAACTGATGCCCAGCTAGTCTCTCAGCAACAGCTACCTTGGAAAACACCCATTTTTATTTTTGATTGTGACATCACACAGTATGGAATATCCCTTTGGCCAGTTCAGATCACCTGTCCCAGCTGTGTCTTTTTGCTCTGTGATTACACAGCAGCTACCATTACAGGGTCCTATAACTGAAGTTTATGGAGATCACAGGAATGCAACTAAAACAAAGAAGAGTAATCCCTAGGGTTTTTTCTTCAATTGTTACAGCACAAGACTCCAGGCAGTCATCCAGTAGGTTTTGAAGTAAGTCTGATTTCAGAAGTGCTGTGTACACATAAGATTTTAGTTCTATTTGCTGAATTACTACATACAAGTGCAATCAAAATGGGGAAATCCCCAGATATAGGTACAATGAACAGATGGGAATTCAAAGATTGAAGAACTTAAAGCAGTACAGAAGCTATAACGAGAAAGAAAACAAACAAACAAGCAAGCAAACAAAACCCCCCCAACTTTTACAATTTAGGACAAATTTTGAGGAGTCATGAGCAGCCTGGATTTTGGAAATTAAAATAAGACTCATGTAGAAGCGTTTAAATCCTCAAAATGCAGAACTCATTGTCTTCAAAAGCTAAAGAATTTCCTCAGTCTTTTTTTTTTTTTTTCCCTAGAAACTGAAAAGTGGACAACTAAAATGTATTCATTATCTTTCCTCATATATTGTGTAGGCACTGAACAGGTGAATGATGAACTTTCTCCATACCCTTTGAGGTCACAAATTATCCCATAAAAAATGAAGTTATAAGAGATCTCTGCAGTATTAGGAAAAACAGATATAGCTGGCATATCACTATATAATTTCCCTTTACAAAACATGTTCTATAAGTACTAATTTGTTATTACTACATTTCCATGTAGTAATAAATATTAGAAATACTTCTTTTCATCTTAATGTTTTGATGTCTGATTACTTATGCCCTTCATTTCAAGTCCTCCTAAAACCATTACTGCGGACATTAATCTCCACCATTTTTATCCCAGTTTTAAACATTTCATAGAATCATAGAATCATTTTGGTTGGAAAAGACCTTTAAGATCATTGAGTCCAACTGTTAACCTAACACTACCAAGTCCACCACTAAACCATGACCCTAAGCACCACATCTACACGTCTTTTAAATACCTCCAGGGATGGTGGCTCAACTGCTTCCCTGGGCAGCTTGTTCTGATGATTTAATAGAAATATATTTGTAAACAGCATTGTAAGCTTAATGGAGTGTCAGTCTCTCTTCTGACAGTCTCTTTGTCATCATAGAAAACTATAAAGTTTTATCATAATACAGAGAAAACATGAACTGGGATTTTTGGACATCAGCTAGAATTTTATGGCTGTAAAAGTAACAATTAATTTCTGTAGATTTTAAGTCTTATGTTCCTTCAACATTCAAACCTGAATTATTCTTCAACGTGTATAATATTTACATAGTTTTAAATAATCTTTTTTTGTCTTTTTTTCTTTCTTTCTTTTCAAACCAACATTTTGTCAGATTTCTGAGAGAGGAGGCTTGACTCACACATAGTCAACCTCTGCTTCAACAATTTAGAACAATACTTAAGAATGCTGACAGCTATGCTGTTATTTCTTTTTGGATGACTAGACTCTTAAATGATATAAATGGTCAAAGATGTAACATTTAAAAGATGAAAACCTTAGTAAATTTTGTAGAAAATGTGACCCAAAATAAAATCTAATTAATTTCACTGACAGAAAATTATGCCATTGTGTTTTAACTGAACTGTTTACCGCAACTCCGTTGATGTATTTTCTAACAAATGCCTCTGGCTATGACCTTATGCAGTATATTGTT
>VYZW01059672.1:0-11536 GCA_013401315.1 Balaeniceps rex
AGAAAATTAACTCTATCCCAGCCAAAACCAGGACAAAAATATACTCCAGAGAAGTCATGTAGAAAGTTATTCTTTGATTCAGTATGTATATAAGGATTTTTTTTTTTTTTAATAAAAAAAGAAGAATTGAAGAGCAAACACAGAACAAACAAGCCAAGCATACTGATTCAAGAGTAACTCTCAATCCCAACCTTTCAAATGTTTCCCTTGCACTGGAAATTACAGCTGGAAACCACATCATGGGCCACCTCAAAACAAAGCCTCTGGGTACTACTGAAGCAATCTATAAGTAATAAATAAAACGGACTATACCAGACCTTCCCAATAAGACGGCAACTCATCTAAATCAACTTTTTAATAGACACCATTTTGTTTTTACTCCAATTGCTAATTACAATTGAACTGATGGCCATGCAGTTACACTTCTTATTCCACTCACTGCACAGAAGTATCTTCTTCTAGGATGCGCATTGAACTGTTCAAGTCACCATTGTTAGAAGAACTAAAATCCAGCTAACACACCTTGGTATAGGAATTAATGTATCAATAGAGCCAGGCCATTTGAACAATGGGTTTCCCACAAATTCATTGCTTTATTTCTTGAATTTCTAAGACAATAACAAACATACATTTAAGGAACTAGGAAAATTCAAGCCCACTAGAATATTTTTAACATCTCTGATATTTAAAAGGTTATACTACAAAGTCCAGTAGTGCATTTGATTTCATACTACCTGATTTATCTGTTACTTGGATGAGTTAAGGATTTTATCCCAAAACAGTAATGTTACATTACATATTTTCCGACAAGACGTGCACCTGTCTTTTCCGAGTATTTATTTGGCAAGGAAACATTCTGGCTGATGGAATCAAATTTAACAAACTCCTTAACTCTCATTTCCTTGTAAAAACATGTTTCTCCGATAATGATTTAAGTATCAGCTGCTCTCAAGTCTCTGCTTCTCAGCAGTATAAACCACCAACAAAGACATGTGCAAGCAAGCACATCAGACTGTCCTTCTGAACTATCTGCTCAATTCTTCTCAGCCACAGGGGAGGTGATATTTACTAGATCCCTGGTTTCCAAATAGCCCCGGGGAAGAGGACTCCTGTCAGTTTTAATCCTGTAGTAATTTACAGGAACAGAGCTGGCAGGAGGAACTGTACAACAGTGTTATTAGCATGTAAATATAGACAGTGTTAGCCACCTAGGTTCCCTACTAGTGCATTCAAAACTGCTACTGTTTCACTATTCTCTCTCTCTCTCTCTCTCACACGATATAATAAAACCTAGTTCCCTAGTATACAGACTCTCCTAAGAAAGATTTAAGTATTTTTATAAATGTACTAAGCCAGGGCACATGATAAATTAATACTGAACAGAAAACTGGGCCAGGATTCACAGAAGTGAAAATTCCAAGTGCCCAAGCTGACACAGCTGAATGGGACTATTTTTCAAGTAGCAGCTGACCCAGCATTTTACAAAAACTTAAACCCCAACCAAATACCTAGAATTAGACTTCAAAAAGCAAAGCCCTAGAATTATGTCTTTTCTGAAATAATTGGCTTTAAGATATAACAAATTACAGACAATTCAAGCCTTTTAAAAAGTAAATAATTCACACTGCAAAGTAAACAGATAATAGAGACTGGTTCTGACAATGCTCAAAATGAAACATCAAAATATATATTTTATGCCATTCGTCAAACTTTAAATAATTCTTTGCTTATGTGAAGAGTGAAGTAAGTGAAACAACTGGAGTACCCATCCCCTATTAATCTTCTGCAGGCAAGATGTGGTACAATTCTGTTGTAAATCCTGCTTTCAGCTCCTCTGTAGCTCTGTCTAGAAAAACTCATGACTTTAAAACTTCAAAGTTTATTCTGGGGGAAAGAACCATGGTATCTTCTCCTGTCTTTATTCAGCATTTTACAAGACCTTTTAAACTGAAAGATTTATCTCAAGTTTCTCACCAAGATTTCCTAGTACTTCTAGATTACTGAAAACAAATGTTTTACCATTTTAATCCAGAAAGAAAATAATGAAGGAATTGAACTATTATGAACAACATTAATCAGTAAAAACTACACCAGAAGTGGTGTAGTTATCTGCAACCTTGTTTCTACAGAGATGTGTTTATTGCCAATATATTCATAAATAGCGGTAATCTTTTTTTTTTTTTATTTAGAAGAAAAACCCTAATACAGTGATTCACAGAGACCACAATTGTTTTAGAAAAAAATTGTCTGAATTGTTTATATCTCAGAGCCTATACTACTAGGCAATATGCTGCTGTATAAACAAAGCTCCTTCGAGAGTCCTCTTAAAAAAATTTTAAATTTAAGAACAAACATAACCATGAGCATGAACATACTAGAAAATGTTTATATACTAGTGATGAATGTGCTTTAATAATATACAATGAACACAATAAAGCTGAAGGTACAATAATAGTGGAAATGAAAGAGATATAAAAAGGGAGAAAAAAAGTTAAAGTCCCTCACTTTAGGATGTTTATGATTGACATCTTTAGAAGTAAACTAAAAAAAAAAATTTTGTATTACAATTAGTATATCAGCAATACAGAACAACAGTATCTGTTCTACTATTCTTAGAAAGGTAATGACTGTTTCCAGTTATAACAATTATTTGTAAACTCCTTACAGTCTCCAAGACACTAGAAGGGGTACAGATTGAGTACTGGGGTTTGTGATGAAAGAACGAACACAGCAATGAAGCACAAAATAAAGGTCCAGTGGAAAAGGCATAGAAGGAGGTAGAGAGGAGCGAGCTGTCTACGTCAGCGTATCAGTTTGATCACCTCTATTTCCCACAGCTTTGGTTTGCATCCCAGATTGGTCTTGGAGCAGGCAAAACAGATGCCTTTCAAACTAAACTATACTGGAAGACTGTGCTTCCAGAGCACACCTGACACATTCCAACTGCTAACGGAGGTTCCCTCCATGGGACCAGACTAGTGCTAGTCTGAAGAAACACCTCTTAAAGCATATATAGGATAAACTTTAGGTCCTCAGCACGAAATCTTTTCTTTACAAATCTACTTCCACGGCACCACATTCTTGCTAATGTAGACATGGCCTGATCTCATTAAGAGTAATAGACAGCAAATTATACACAAAAAAGATGGTCAGAACATTAGAAAGAAGAGTTCATTTATCTTAGGTATTCACAGTCTTGATACACTCATTGGAAGAACATAAGCTGGTGCCATTATGGAAAAACTAAGACATATTAGGAGGGTGTGGCAGATGTAAAAAGTGTATTAGTTAGAACAGACAAAACATTATATGAAAAGTTGAAGAGGTAAACCTTTTAGCATCATCAGTAATCTAGAAGTTCTGGTTACAAAATATTAGCTAAAATTAATCATTAAACAAATATTCTCTCTAACAAGGACGAATCTGCTAAACAACCTGAAAGAATATATATCCTTGGCATTTTTAGTTTTTAAACACTTGTTTGAGTCAATCTATGTTCTAAAGGGGGGGAAGCTACTTCTGGAACTAAGTGGACAGTCCTTGACCAAAAGTATGAGAGTGCATGGCTATGTAAGTACACATCACTGCCATTGCCAAAAGGCTTTGCTCAGACATGGCTCTTCACCTCCTGCTCTCATTCAGGATAGAGAAAGAAGTTAATTCAGAGTTTAAAGGGGAAAACACGACTGCCTTTACAGATAATACCACTTAACTCCATCAACATACTGCAGAGAAGAACTATAAATTGTTCTTATACATATCAATACATACAAAACTCAGCCTCTCTGCTTGCTTAACAAATGCAGTACATTGCAACAGACACTAAGAAAAAAATATCTCGGTTTCTTTCCAAATAGCTGGTGAATCAAAGAACGTAGTTTCTCAACAACTTTTTATATGTTAGAAAGTTATCAAAAATAGCACCCACGGTAGACTTCTATAAAAACATTTCTGTGCATTCCAGTGATTATGCAAGTATTAAGATGTCTGTGACTCTCCTTTATTTCTAATTGTTTAGGACAAGGATGCTGCTCTACCACTCACTCTCAGTGCTGCATTAATTCTAAATATCTTTATACCAGAGACTTTGAGCTGGTACTAATATTATTTAGCTTTTAGCTGCCACATAAATGGAGAATATATATAAATAGTTATGTCAATGCTAAGAGCTCTTTAAAAAAAAATAATCCCTCAATGGAAACTTTCAAGCAGCATAACATGGAAAAATTACACAATGATTTGTCACAAGAAGGAAGTCAGAGAAAATACAATTTTACAACATTGCTCTTACGATATAACCAGACGTGTGTGTTCCAAAACTGAAGCTTCCTCAACTAACACTATTCAACACACTTTTTTTCAAGAAATCACAAGAAAGGAGATAGGCCAGTCCTTCCCAACCCACTACATCTGTTCAAAAATTATAGAATCATAGAATCATTTGGTTGGAAAAGACCTTTAAGATCATCGAGTCCAACCATACCTATCCACTACTAAACCACGTCCCTAAGCGCCTCGTCTACCCGTCTTTTAAATACCTCCAGGGATGGTGACTCAACCACTTCCCTGGGCAGCCTGTTCCAATACTTGACAACCCTTTCCATGAAGAAGTTTTTCCTAATATCCAATCTAAACCTCCCCTGGCGCAACTTGAGGCCATTGCCTCTCATGCTATCGCTTGCTACTTGGGAGAAGAGACCGACACCTATCTCGCTACAACCTCCTCTCAGGTAGTTGTAGAGGGCAATAAGGTCTCCCCTCAGCCTCCTCTTCTCCAGGCTAAACAACCCCAGGTCCCTCAGCCGCTCCTCATAAGACTTGTTCTCTAGACCCTTCACCAGCTTCGTTGCCCTTCTCTGGATGCGCTCCAGCAACTCAATGTTCTTCTTGTACTGAGGGGCCCAAAACTGAACACAGTACTCAAGGTGCGGCCTCACCAGTGCCAAGTACAGGGGAAGGATGACTTCCCTGGTCCTGCTGGTCACACTATTCCTGATACAAGCCAGGATGCTATTGGCCTTCTTGGCCGCCTGGGCACACTGCTGGCTCATATTCAGTCGGCTGTCGACCAATACCCCCAGATCTCTCTGAATTGGGAAGTGATATGTTCAACTGCCTCTTTTTTTTTTTCATTTCTGCAAATATTTCACCACTCATAAATATCAGCAAGGATACATATCTCAAACGGAGTTCTGAAGAAAAAAGTATTTATCGCTTCGTTCCCTAAAATGTGAAAATATTAGGCAAATAAAAGGACACCGCTGCCTCACGGCTGAGACAGACTGCTGACCACCACTTTCCGCTCTGCTCACAACACGCCCCTGGTCCGAGCCCATGAAGCAGAACGAAAGCGAACGGCGCAGAGGTGCCCCAGCAGCCGGGAAGGAGCGGGCTGCTGAACCCAACTGCAGCCGCACCTAACCCGTAATCACTGCCGCCCACAGGGCGAAGACCTCAACAGCCTCTTCGACCCATGGCCCCAGGAAGCAGCGCAGATACCCGCCAGTCCCGCGCAAACGACAGACTCGTTACCTGCGGCGGGGGCGGGCCGGTCCACCCCACCCCCCCTCACCCGGGAACCGGCAGCACCTCCCACCCCTTCCTGCGGCCTCCGTAGCCACCATTTTTACTAAAAGAAAGGTTTGCTGCTCATCCCCCAAGTCCTGCCGGCTTAGGGTAGGGAAGGTGATACCACTTCTCTCACGTGAGAAAGCGAGCAGAGCCGGAGAAACACTTTACCTTACTAAAGAAAGAGGTGTCTCCCCCCTCCCCCCAAAAAAACAAAAACAACACTGCCATAAGCAGCACTACTGAGTTCCCCATCTCATCGGGCTACAGAGGCGAAACCTACCGTTAGCACTACAGAAACGACGAAACCAAGATGGCGGCTACCCGCCAACGAGAGGGAGACAGCCGCTGTAGCGAACTACATCTTCGAGAGCCAACTGTAGCTAGGCTTACTACTACACGGAAGAAGACTACAACTCCCGGCAGGCGCCGCATGGCCCGGCTAGCAGAGCCAGGAGGGAAGGTGAGGGGGCGGAGCTGATAAATAGTGGCACAGAGCACCCGCCCCACGTAAGATGGTGGTGGTGGCGGCGGCGGCTGTGCTTGTGCTTTAAGTGGAGTGCGTGGCAGGCAGATGCGTACTTGTCCTTCCTCTCCTCACTATCTCTATGCTGTGGCTCTTGCCGCGGGTAGGGGCCGTGGGACTACGGTGAGGGGGAAGCCCAAGCTTGCGTGCCTTGGCGCCGGCCGGTCGCTGACAGGGGCGAGCGGCGCTGGTAGCACTGCGGGCGCGGAGCAGTGCTGCTCAGGTAGAGCCCGCTGCTCCCGTCCCTTCAGCAGGAGGAAGCTGAGGCTGCTGTGGGTGGGGGTCGCTCGGCTCTTCCCTTCTCGGCTATGTCGGACAATCAGAGTTGGAATTCCTCTGGCTCCGAAGAGGACCCCGAGACCGAGCTCGGGCTGCCTGTTGAGCTCTGTGGGGTGCTCAGCAAGGTAAGCTGCCTTCCCTCCTCCCCGCAGCCTGTGCCTGGCGGCCTCTCGCTTACTCTCTCCGTGCCGCACTACGCCCCCCCCCCAGCCCCGTCCGCCTGTCTCCTCCCCACCGCACCGCTCTGGACCCCGGCACCGGTGGAGGGACCTGGTGGGGGCGCAGGAGGCGCCGGCACGTCCGAGGCGGCCGCCACCTGATGGTGGGGAGCCTGCTAGGCAGTCGCTCCGGCGCGAACCCCCCGCGCCCCCTCCCTCAGCCGGGGGCACTAGCCTAGCTGGGCTGGGGGGGCGGGGCTCGCGTACTTACCCCCGCATCTGCGCAGCGCCCGCTCTCCCCACCCCCGAGAGGCGGCGTGAGGAAGCACTTTCTCAGGGAAGAACTGTGGGTGCGACTTCAGCCCCGGCCGGGCGGCTGGGGGAGGCGTTGGTGCCCGGCCCGGGAGTCCCTGCCGCCCCCTGCCTCCGTACCGAGCCCGCTGGCTGCCTGGCGTGAGCTTCCGGAGAGTAAGGCCCACGAAGGGGCGGCAGGGTGCGCGCGGGGAGGGTGTCTTCCCCCACTCCTCAGGCTCCTGTCTGAAGCTGGCGTTGTCTCTCCTGCTCCTCAGGCTCCTGGCCCAGTATCACGCGTTGGATGATACTGGGAAACTTTAGGAGTGCTTTAAAGTTGACCATTGAATTACTAAGTTTGAAAGCAGGTTTTTTTTTTTTTAACTGAAAGTACATTCAGAATAATGTTGAAATATCTTTAGAGTTAAAGCACTATGTTTTGAATTTCTGTCCTTTCCTACACAATAAGGCCAGGCACAGGCCAGTGTAGAAGGCACAGGTCATGGAATACCGAGATCATAAACAGGCCCTGGATGCTGAGAAAACAGCCGTAATGGGGCCAGCACTCTGCTTTTTGTGAGGGACTCTGAACTCCTTCCAGTCTTGAAAATGCTTTTAAGCCCAGAGATGGGAGGAACGGTTAGGAGAAAAGAAGGGTCTTGGCTCTCATCTGTAAGATCTTATCATCTAATAGTGGATGGGGGAGGGAGAGGATGAGATGGATGTGAGATATTACAGCAGTTAAAGCGTGAGGCTTTGATTTACTTGTGTAGGTTTATTGTTTTTTTTCCCATTGCAAAGTTTTCCTTTGATTAGATGCTTCCCATCATTAGAAACTTTAATGTTTGTGGGATGTAATTGATTTTTATGTTGGCAAATTAAATACTTTGTTAAGTCCCAGTGCTATTTTTTACTGGTGTAGCAGGTGAAGCAATGGCCGCTTCTGACATTCTGTAGCTTAGGTATGTGCAAATGTTTCTGGATGATTGTGCTGAGTGTAGCTGACGCTGCCTTTCCTGTGAGAACATGGGATGTAATCTGAATAGTCAAGTATGGTGAAGCCTGTTGCAGTGAATATGCTTGAGGGATAAGTTTACCTTTTGCTAGTTGATGCCTCAACAATACTTGAGACAAACTAATTAAAATGAAATGGTAGCATATCAAGTTTTCTACTTATATTTATTTATAATAACTTATTGTGTATAACTACATTTTAAATCAATAAAAGTAGGCTGCAGTTCTCTGTTTAGTAGTGTTTCAGTTGTTCTGCCCTTTGGTAAAGAGAGAAGCTTTGAAGGAATCAGTAATTTGGTAAGAGAATCTTATTAGAAGTATGTCCTGCTGGTGTCTCTAAATGTTTCAGAACTCCAGGTTTTTTTCCATTGTATTTCCTGCTTACCATTTTAAGGTGGATACAAAGAAAGAACTTTGATGTGGAAGTGTCTTTCTTGAAGCACAAGAATCTAGATGCTTGAACCAGTGGTCTTTTCTTTGCCAAAAACCTTGTTTCTACCCTGTATGCTTTAAAGGAGTCTTTTAATAAACGGCACACTTTGATTGCAACAGCAAATGCAAGATTGACTGCTATATTTACCTCACTTAACTGTGTCAAAGAAGGAAAGGTGCTTTCCTCCTTGTCCCTTGCTCTTTTGCCCAAGATAACTTTGGACTCTGCCTTTTGCATCTGGGAGGAGTTGGGAAAAGGAGGAAGGGAGGAAATAATATACCTCCATGACAGTTTGTGCTACCAGTTCATGGACTAAGCACAGCTGAGGCTTTCTTTAAGAAATATTAAACTTAGCAATTTGATGTATTAAGAGATCATAAAGGGCTTTATCTTTGGAGAGCAAATCTAGGTCTTACCTACGCTTGAAAATCATTAGGAATTTCTCACCTATAGAATTTGTTTTCTGTAGACCTCCTCTTGTTATTAATAGAGTTAACATGCTGTTATGGGACATGTATTAACTAATATGTGTAGTATAATGCCTATTAGTCCACCTTCTTCCCCCTATTTATATGTTATAAAAATGGTGAATAATGGTTGGAATTAAATGCTAAAAAGAGACATTTTAAGCTTATTTCTTGGAGCTTTTTGTCAAAGAGTGGTTGTCATGATCAAAGAAGTGCTTGCATGATAAAATTTTCAGTGCTTTTGTTTCCATTTTTATCTAACTTATAATTTTTGCACTGATTGAAGACCAAGCACCAGTGTGTAGCCGGAGTTATAGAACAGTCCTGATTCTACAAAGTGCAGCTCAGTATTGTTGAGATGATGTTGCAAATAACAAGATTAATAATCAGAACTTTTAGTCACTTCTAACTAGATCTTTGTAGGATGAATCCAGGACTTGTTCCTGGAGTATCACTTTCATTCCATGTGTGGATGTGGAGTCCCTAGAAAAATCTGAATAACAAAAGGATGGTTGGATGTCTGCTGATAAGCAAGTATCTTAATGAAAAAGTGGTTAGGAATTAAAACCTAAAGCAATATCTATGGGCAATATCAAATTGATAAAGAACTGATTACTCTAGGCACTATAGTAGTTATATACTGTACTGGTGGGATAATGCCATGTTTTTATTTATATGAAGAGAACGAGATACTTTAGTAAACTCATTTTTGTAGAAATTAACTTTTATATAAAATAAATTATTTCATGTTCCGCTTAAGCTTGGCTTTTGGTCTAAACTCCAGATTTTAAATCAAATGACTAAACTCACCTTAGTGATTAATGTTTTATCCACAGCCCCACACCCCCCAATTTGTCATCAGTATGTTTATTACTTTTATTTTAACTGGTCTTGGCAATGCAGTTGTAGTTAAGACATCTGTTATCTTATTGTTCACTTGAAACAACTGGGGTTTTAGTACCTTCAGGAGTTTGTAAAATGATTTTAGGAGCTCTGGGCAGAAGAGGAATAAAAGTTCTCAATTGGGAAGAACTCTTATAGAAGTTGCTTTTTTTTTTTTTTCCTCCTGGTGCTTGAAAGCCTGAGAAATATCAGCCAAACTGTTTTTTTTGTTGTTGTTGGTTTTTTTTGTTGTTGTTGGTTTTTTTTGTTGTTGTTGGTTTTTTTTGTTGTTGTTGGTTTTTTTTGTTGTTGTTGGTTTTTTTTGTTGTTGTTGGTTTTTTTTGTTTTTTACAGTGGACCAACTACATTCATGGGTGGCAGGATCGATGGGTAGTTCTGAAAAGCAACACACTCAGTTATTACAAGTCTGAAGATGAAACAGAGTATGGCTGCAGAGGCTCTATCTGTCTGAACAAGGCTGTGATTACAGTAAGTGCTATTTCAGTATTGCCATCTTTTCATGTTTTGGGGTGTTAAATATTTGTAGGTTAATGTCTGGTGAAAAGCAAATATGTATATGGCAAATTCTGTTAGGTCGTTTAAAATTAAAGTTAGTGATATTGGTGCAACACTGTGGAGCAGGGCAAAGAGTTACTAATAAGAAAACAAGCTGTTCTCATTTGAGACTACAGTAAGCAGCTTTTCATCTCTGTTATCTTGGAGGTTTCTGTGGGTAGGGATACAGTTTGCTTCTGGAGGAGGCAGAGTTTTCCCAGCGGTCAGCCTAAGACCCTGGACCAACTTCCCAAAGGAGGCAGCATCCATCACAGTCCTTGCACTTTGCACTAGAGAGGGTAGTATTTCTTTGACTGTACTTTCTGAACATGACTGTACAACATTTCTGAAAGAAAACATTCTACTATGTGTTTCCTCCTCTAAACAAGCATGGTGCTGGTTTTGCCTAATGCTAAAAGATCCAGTATTATGCTGGTAAGAATAAAGAGCCTACATATAAGTGAAATATCATAAAGATGAGCTGGCCTTAGAAGATAAAGAAAAAAAAAATCTTTTCGTAGCTTTCAGAATTATGATATGTATTAATTATGACTAATGCTTGCCAAAAAGCATGCTGTAGCTTTTCTGTGTTACTGTTAAATAGTCAGTCTAGTTATTTGACCTGGGGGGGGGGAAGCTTGACTTCTGTGTAGCACATAACTTCCTAGAGCAGTAGCGTTAAATCTTACTATTTATGTTCTTATTCCACCAAATGTTTTGCTTTCAAACTGAATTGAGGATGACAAATTTCCTTTTCTTACTAATATTCAGATTACAAATAGAATTTTTTTTTAAACACATTTTGGTTTAAAAAAAAATTGATTACATCAACTGTATGTATTTTGGGAAAAAGATTGTGAAGAAAAAGCAGATTTTTACATTTAGATGTCTGACAGGTATTGCAGTCATCTAAAAATTAAATCAGATTACCTCATTTCTTTTAAAGCTCTTTTTAAAACTGCTTAAACTTTTAAAACTTGCTCAAGATTTGACTTATTCAGGAATATATGGTGCACAGCATCTAGAAGTGCTCATTTAAATGTACTTCTGGCGGTCTGTAGAGGTACCAGCCTCTGATCAGGACTTCCAAAAAGGTGTCTCATTCAAGAGTAAGAGGCTTAACATGCTAACCAGGCAGAGACAGGAAGGGTGGTGGCAAGGAGGTAGGCCAAGGGATGTCTGGAAGTGCACTGTAGAGCACATCTCAGCAGGTTGGATTCCAGTTGTGGTGGTGGAGAGATTATAGTGATGCTGATATTGCTTCTGGAATGTTTTGGTATATTGCACTTTGTGAAGGGAAGCTGGTGAGCTGCTTATCTTTTGACTAGGAAGTGTGTAACACTGAAACTTCTTGCAGATAGCT
>VYZW01059672.1:12504-26946 GCA_013401315.1 Balaeniceps rex
AGGAAGAAAATTAACTCTATCCCAGCCGAAACCAGGACATTGATAAAATAAATTTTGAGATGATAATGGAAAGCTACTTTTGCTATCGATGGAACTTATTCATTGCTGTATGTCTTGTGATTACTTTGGTAGAGAAAGGAAGTCTGGTTTCTTACTGACTTAATGATCAGTAGTACTGGTCTGATGTAGTTGGGATCCTCATCTTGAATATTTTTCAACAGTCTTTCACTATACTGTAAATTTAGTTTTCCTTGATCTTGCTAATCCAGAGTCAGGCATAGTAACTACTTATCTCCTAACCTGGTGTATTGCAGGAAGTTTTCCTTAAGTACAAAGCAGGGCATGAGTGGTATGAGATGGTGTTGATGGCTGTAGTGTTTCCTTGTAGGAAAGTGGGGATTGGATTCTCATGAAGCTTTCTTTTAAGTGCTCAGATTAGGTATGCATGTTTGTCTTCAGTGGGGGATGTAATGATTTTCTGTGTGTAACTAATGCTACTAGTAGTATAGGACTGTTGTGATTTAACCCAACAGGCAGCTAAACACCACACAGCTGTTTGCTCACTCCCCCCAGTGGGATGGGGGAGAGAATTGGAAAAAAGGTAAAACTAGTGGGTTGAGATAGACAATTTAATAGGACAGAAAAGGAAGGGGAAAATAATAATAATGATAAAAGAATATACAAAACAAGTGATGCACAGTGCAATTGCTCACCACCCACTGACTGATGCCCAGCCAGTTCCTGAGCAGTGGCCACGCTCCCCCAGCCAACTCCCCACAGTTTTTTTTTTTTTGTTCGGCATGACAAATGTCCATGTTTCATTGATGTATAAGCATAAATTTGTAAAGCTGCTCTCACTGAGTAGTCTTGCTGTACTTCCAGCAATGAAGATATAAGCCTAATGATAAGTCATAGTATCAATTAAGAGACATGAATGCTGCATTCAGAAAGCCACAGTCCTTTCTGATCTTGTTTTATCATTCTTATCACACTGGGCAGAGATTGATAGATAATTCTACGGGGATATTTTATAAAATGACACTTGTCTCTCCCCTCTTTAATGAGAGGAAGACTTTTTAAATTAGCTCATTAAAGTAGCTTCTTTAGGTATTTTAAGTGTAGAATTATAATGTCATATCTCCAAAACAGGTAGGTTCCTGTGATAATAGTCTTTAATTGAATGGAAAACATGGTGTCTGGTTGGGCTACTTGCTATAATAACCACTGGGACTGAGAAAAGCTGATTTCTCTGGAATAGAGATGAATATTTATTGTATACTCACTGGATTACATCAGGTAATGAACTGTCAAGAACTAGCCATGTGAATCAAGTTATTAAGGAGGACAATGAAAGTCAATACATGATGCTAACTGAGTTACTTTTAGCCAGATAATGAAAAACACCTCGAAGGTGTTTAACAGAGTGGAGGCTTGAACTCAAGTTAAAAGTTCTGCTATGTAGTCAAGGGATGAGAAGAAATTATGGGTATTAAAAAAGTTGATATATGCACAGATTTAAGCTTTGTTCTATTACTCTAGCTTGGACATCCTAAATTACTGCTGCAGTTGATTGTCAGAGACAGATAATGTTTATTAAAGATATCCTTCATTACTGTAAAACTCTGTAGTTCTTTCATTCCTAAAGTCAAGCTTTCAATTGGGACTTCTATGTACATGGTTAGGAGTGGATGTTGATGGCAGTCCTCTAGTGGTAGATCTGTGGGATTCAGCTTCGGAGTTAGGTGGTCTAGGGTCTGTCATTAAAAGAACACACAGAAATGCTTTGTAGAGTTCGAAGTCCAACTTCCAGGGAAACTCACCTTTCAGCTTGTACTGTCTTTGCCTTGATTACTGTCTATTCTGATAGTGCCATTGCTGCTTTTGTATAGAGGGACTTGTACTATCTCGTGCAGTGACAGTGTGTGTCCTGGTTTCAGCTGGGTTAGAGTTAATTTTCTTCCTAGTAGCTGGCATAGTGCTGTGTTTTGGATTTAGTATGAGAAGAATGCTGATAACACACTGATGTTTTAGTTGTTGCTAAGTAGCGCTTAGACTAGTCAAGGACTTTCTTTTTCAGCTTCCCATGCTCTGGCAGGTGCACAAGAAGCTGGGAGGGGGCACAGCCAGGACAGCTGACCCAAACTGACCAAAGGGATATTCCATCCCATATGACATCATGCTCAGTATATAAACCGAGGGGAGTTAGCCGGGGGGCAGCGATCGCTGCTCGGGGACTGGCTGGGTGTCGGTCGGTGGGTGGTGAGCGGTTGCATCACTTGTTTTCTTTTCCCTGGGTTTTGTTTGTCTCTCTCGTTCTCCTTTTCATTACAATTATTATTATTATCATTATTACTATTACTATTATTATTATTATTATTTTATTTCAATTATTTAACTGTTCTTATCTCAACCCGTGGGTTTTCTTACTCTTGCCCTTCTGATTCTCTCCCCCATCCCACCGGGGAGGGGGAGGGTGAGCGAGCGGCTGCGTGGTGCTTAGTTGCCGACTGGGGCTAAACCACGACAGTGTGGTATATCAAGAAGTAACATGGTATTCACAGAATAACTTAACCTCCAGAGGTCCCTTCCAGCTTATCTGCTGTGCCTCCCCTGCTCCAGGCAGTCTCACAGAAAGGCCAGCACTAATTTAATCCTGGTGGTAATTTATATTAATACATTTTTCAAACCTGTTTACAAATTCTTAACAATGAAATGTTTATCTCATGAGTTCTAGGGTTTTTCCAGAAAGGCCTTGGCTGGTCAGGACAGCTCTTCTGCATGGATCTTGAAAAACGCTTAGAGAAATGTCATGCTTCATAACTTTTAAGAATGCTTAAACTCAGCCATGTGTGCACTTTGTATTTTTTTTTTTGTCACTAGAGGTGACTACCTATACAGGAAGAGTTCAAAAAGCTTATGTTCCAACTTAAATTTGAGCGTTTATTCAGATAGGATTCATACCTACCATGTTGTTTTAATCCAGTGGTTGGTCTTCATTTTACTTTCTGTATTACTGATGTAGAAAAACTAAAACTTTTTGATTTCTAATTTGGTAGCTTAAACAAGATGCAATAACTGCGATGCAATGATTTTCCTTGGTTTTGGTTATACTGAGATGATGCATACTCATGTAAAAATCTTAATGGAAATATGCTATTGGTTATTAATCGTCTTTAGAACATTTTGTTGTTCAATTTAAACAGATTTAGAAGCTTTCTGCGGGAGCTTTTTTCACAGAAACTTTAAACTCTACAAATATTTAAGTTTTAAAATAAAGATGTGTATTTATTTTTAATTGAAGGGAATGTCAGTGCTAAACAAATATTCTTAGTAGTATTGTTTAAAGCACTTTTAGCATGAAGAATCATGTCTTGCAAAATAGATTTTCAAAAATTCACCATTACGTTAATAGTACATTGGTGTCTTACTGTTACATTTCATATTTTATACAATTTAAAAGAATTTCAGAAGCAGTTGGAGTGGTAGTGTATAGAAGTGGACCCACTTGGAGAACTAATGTGGGTAAACTTTGGATTAGTTTTTTCTAGCTACTGCTCTGAACTTTGATCTTGCTAACAGACCTGCTTATGATAAAAGAATGATGTCATTGTGACTTTTATCTACTGATAGGTTTGATTCTGTCAGCTGCTAGCTAAGTTGAATGGGAACTGATAGCTTTTAGTTGGTGAAAGCTTTTATTAAAAAAGCTAAGCTATAAATCCATGCCCTGGGCAGAAATACCATAGCAGTAAATTTGTAATAATTGCTTATTGCATGGGAAAATATTGTTTCCAACTGTCTGAGGTTGGAAAACAATCTGTTTTAGTATGAAGTGATGAGCACTTAATTAAATAATTTGTTTTCTGTAACTTGATAAAGTGCTTCCTCAGCCTTAATTGCTACTAAATAGATGACCTGACTAAAGTAAGACATAGAATACAAGCCCTAACTAGATAGGGGTTTATTTAGGACACAAGGCAATTAGTACTTTTAGGCTTTGGTGTGTGCATTAAATAATCAAATAGTTACATCCAGATTGGTGGAAAAATCTTGGCTAAATGGGAGAGAAATCTGAATGGAGATTCTAGACAGCGCTTCCAAAAAACCCTACAGAGGCAAGTGTGGTCAGGAATGCTTACTCATATGTTAAAGGCCTGAGGTGATTGTATTATGGAGAGGAAAATGACAAAGAGCGACAGAAGAGTGAGGGAGAGAAAGAGCTGATGCTTAGGAGATAATGAGATAGGGCTGGTGTTAGTGAGGCAGGCAGAAGTTGCTTGGAACATGGGATTCTCCTGGAATAGCATTCATATCCTCTGTACAAATTGTATATGAATCTTACAGTCTTTGAATTGTCTGAACCAGCAATGGATGGGTTGATGTTCAAAGTGAAAGTGTCAGAATGTTGTCCTGTATTTATCAAAGTGCTATAGAGTGCTAATATCCTTGGCAAGCAAAAAGCAATTATTTGGCTGGGTGGAGAAATGGAAGATTTCTTCCTTAGTATGTATTGAGGAAATTAAGTTAGAAGTGGAAAAATATGCATTCAGACTAGCTTAAGTGAGACTGTTAATCACTATGGAATATAATATGAACAAGATGTGGAAAAAAAAAAAATCAGTAATGTGTATTAAATAACCAAATATTTTAGGATTACTTAATATTGCTGAAGAATTCAGCTTCAGTACTTGAATATAATCATATGTTACCACATACTTGACATTAGGGCTGTAATCCAACAGTACTTCTGTCAACTTTTTATTATCAATTAGAATATCATTCCCCCACTTGACTTTTTTTATTAAAAGAATTAAGTTTTAACAGTGTTCATGACTTGACATCTACTTCAGGATCATAATTCCTGCCCATGGGTTATATCTGAGCATTTTCATGCTGTGGAACATTTCTCACAGATGCTATACCAAGCCTTAAATAATTTCAGTGTTTGCATTTGGTGTTAAAGCTATGGTTATATACCTCAGCAAATATGATAGTGATATTTGCAATTCTTATTCTTGCTCAATCTGAATTTCTATGAATATTCCTAAGATTGATTTAATGTTAGTGGATACAGTTTGTTCATATGTCACCCCCCTCCAGGGTTGTAGTGTTGCTCAACAGTCCTGCTAGGCAACCTGCTGTTGATTATCTGATCTGTCTTGCGATAGCTGTTAATGATGTTTTTAACATCTCTACTGAGGATTTGTGTAATATCAGACCTCACTTTCTGATATGCATTCCTGGAATGCTAAGTAAAAGGGTCAGAATATTTTTATATATATATATCTACTAATATGCAGCTGCACCAGGCCATCTCCTGTTTTGCTGCCTCCTAAAGTTGCTAACTCAGCCTTTTACTTCTGTTCATACACACAGTAGTTCTTCACAGATGACTTCTTTAGTGTTGTTTCTGCTTCTCAGAGTTCATCTCTTTGCCTCCTCCTTTAGACATAAACTTCAGTTGCTGCTTTTGCCATGTTCATCATGAATTCTAATCAATGTGGTTTAGATCAAATCTTCTGGCAGGCTTCAGCCACTTCTTAGTCTGTTCGGCATGTCTTTCCACTCAAATGAAGTCTACCATTCTACCAACAGAATTTGCTACCCCATGTCTCCAGACACTTAAGAACCCAGATTGCATTGTGACTAGTGTCTAATATATTCTTAAAACTTAAGTTGCAGGAGAAAAGTTGTTTCACAACTAAATGTGTGTGCATATATAGATATATATGTACACAAATATAATTTTTTTATATATATCAAGGAATTAGAGATAGTTGTGATGAGAGAGTTTAGACTGACAGCAGGTCAATTTTAAACTTTAGAATGAAAGCTTTTAGGCTGACATTTGTTAGCAACATACATTGTGCTTATAATTAGCTCTTAATGTTGTTAATTATCACTATACATTAGTTCTTACACACTAACCATTATCATTATGTATTCAAAGCACTCAGTCTTTAACATTTATATCCTAAATTAGCTGCAAGTATGCAGTACCACGGAGCCAATGCCATATAGCTAGCTTGATATCTTTGTTCTTGATGGTCCTAGTTGCTGAGGTCAAGGTGACCTGACTGGAGAGCTCCTTAATGGGGGCGGGGGGGCACGGACACAGACATGACACATGGATGACAGGACAGGGACAGAATTGAAGTAGGCATCTTCTGCCAACCCTGCCCCAATTTGGGATCTTTTATAACCATCTTTATANAAGGCCTTTGTTATCTAATGCTTAAATTGTATGTCATAACAAGAGACACCTGGTACCAAGCTCTAGTTCGCTGAGCCAGTTTTCATAACAAGTTAATAATGAGCTTTACAGATCAGGACTGGGGCCTTGCATAGTTAGCATAAGGCTTGTGGCCTGTTGTTAGTAATGGTAGTACTGCATTTATAGAAATGCTTATACAGTTGTACTGTATTAAGTTGCTNATCAAGGAATTAGAGATAGTTGTGATGAGAGAGTTTAGACTGACAGCAGGTCAATTTTAAACTTTAGAATGAAAGCTTTTAGGCTGACATTTGTTAGCAACATACATTGTGCTTATAATTAGCTCTTAATGTTGTTAATTATCACTATACATTAGTTCTTACACACTAACCATTATCATTATGTATTCAAAGCACTCAGTCTTTAACATTTATATCCTAAATTAGCTGCAAGTATGCAGTACCACGGAGCCAATGCCATATAGCTAGCTTGATATCTTTGTTCTTGATGGTCCTAGTTGCTGAGGTCAAGGTGACCTGACTGGAGAGCTCCTTAATGGGGGCGGGGGGGCACGGACACAGACATGACACATGGATGACAGGACAGGGACAGAATTGAAGTAGGCATCTTCTGCCAACCCTGCCCCAATTTGGGATCTTTTATAACCATCTTTATAAAATGATTGAGTTTCTAGGTGACTTTTAATCCTTGGCTCGTNTGAGTTGTTTATGGTTCTGGGGCCTCTGCTTTTAGCCTGTGTCCATATTTTCAAGGCCTTTGTTATCTAATGCTTAAATTGTATGTCATAACAAGAGACACCTGGTACCAAGCTCTAGTTCGCTGAGCCAGTTTTCATAACAAGTTAATAATGAGCTTTACAGATCAGGACTGGGGCCTTGCATAGTTAGCATAAGGCTTGTGGCCTGTTGTTAGTAATGGTAGTACTGCATTTATAGAAATGCTTATACAGTTGTACTGTATTAAGTTGCTTATGTTTGGATTCAAAGAAAGCTAATCTTGAAGTCTGCTTAGTGTGCTGCTTTCATGGGTACAGCAGGCCTCTGCTCTAGCTGCAGCTCCCCTGCTTTCATAGGATGGGAACTCTCCATTCCCATCACTGTGAGTCTGAGTCCAGGGTGCTGTACTCTCTGACAACTCAACAGTACTGCTGCAAAGCATGGCTTTGCTCTTAGGGTAGAGTATCCTGTCTGGGTGTTGCCTCATGGTTTTCTTGTGAAATCCATATTGGACTGTTAGTGTATGTACAGCTTTTGGATCTTCCATGGCATACTGCAGTACATAGTATGAGATATAACAAAAAGACAGCTAATTAATACACAAATAGTGATTTTTAGGGGTGCAGCAGTGTATGTGATTCCTGTTCCTGTATTTGACTGTCCTATTAAAACTAAAAAAAGTGATACATGGGGTTTCTACGTTCTCTAAAGTTGATATGAAGTTGCCTTGCTTCCTGCCTGATTAATAACTCATAACTTCTTCCTGTATATGATGGGATTCCTAATGAGTTTAACTCAGTGATTTCATATCAATTTTAAGCTGCTGTTTTTCCAGGTGGTATAATTTTTTTTTCCATGACTAATGTATGATGTCAGTGGATATTGCAAATATTTTGCTCCTAATGGATACCTGAGAAGCATCATTTGCATTTTTCTGCAGGGGACTTGGTTCTCTGGTTTAATTCCCACCAAGGTGACAACATGCACGCTTCCATTTCCAGTATCTTATATCCTGGAGTCATTAACTGATAGTTAGTGCTAAACACAAGTTATGACTTTAATAAAGTTCTTCAGACTGTTCAAACAGGACAGGCCCATTGGTTATATCCTCATTTCTCACAGTGTGTATCTAAATCTGTTAACACCCCTTCACTAATCCATGGAGCTTTTACGTAGGGTATCCACAGTCAATGGTAGATCACTTCAGGCAGTGGCTGTGTGCACATGCTGTTATACAACTATTTCAGTCTTGTCCTCATTTCTTCTAATAACGCAGTGTCATTCCATGTCTTTGATCAAAGTTTAGCTGATATTTCAAGTGCACATTTGTTATATTCTAGATTTTGCTATTGCAAGTCATTGGTTTTTCAGTAGGCAATTGGGAATAGCATGCGTCAGAGGTGTGTTTGCATATAAACCAATACAGCATGACTTGATACTACATAGTAATTCCACGTTATTAATAGCAAAATAATTGGATAAAATATTCATTAAGAAATTTGGTACTGTAAGACTATAGGATAGTTGATTCCACACAAAAATTATTAAAAATTATTTTTTATATGATCACACGTGCATCTGAACATCTCTGCTGGGCATGCAGAAAGCCAGATTCACCAGATTCGTTCTTGAGAACCGTGGGTTTCAAGTTTAAAATGTGGTTTAACTGTGAAAGTAACACATACAATATATGCTTGTTCCAGACTTAAAAAGGTGATTCTCAGATGAGAGGGCTTCTTTGCAATGGATTAAACCAAGCTAATTTTAAAGTTTGCATAGTGTGCTAGCAAGCCAATATTAAATTCTGCTTGGTGTGCTTCTGCTTTCATGGGTGCAGTGGGCCTCTACTTCAGCCAAGATTTGAAAAGACAAGATAAAAATTATTGTTTAAAAGAAAAAGCAGTGTTCATTACATTTTGAAAGGCAAATATCCTAACATAAGATCTGAAGTGAAATATTTGGGTAGCAGCAAAGAATGTAAAAATGCTTAACAGGCTTTTATATTTTTAAGCCTATTTTCTTTATAAGATTGTTCTATACGTGTAAATGTGCCATTATGAGAAAGTTTTTCTTTTTAATGTAGTAATGAACAAATCATAGAATGATTAGATGTCCCGTGTTTTGCCACCTAAAAGGATCATCACTGTTTCGGTAGACATAAAGTGGTCTCGTTTACTTGTTTGCAATAATGTTTTCCTATATCCTCTAAAAAATACAGCCAGCTGATGTAACTAAAAAGTGGGTTCTTATTGCTTAAGAATAACGGCAAGGAAAGATGAGACATCCTAGTCTAATGTTTCTACTAGGTTTTGCCTGGATTTTGGAATTCAAAAAGGGAAACCAGAATTTTGTATTGTGAATTTTGGCTGACCCTAATTCCCCAGGTTTGTGGATCTACTTGGATTTTGTTTTGGGGGGAGGAAGTATTGCAAATTAAGTGAATTAGAACTTGCCACATCTCTTGGGTTTTCAGTACATTTTGAATAAAATGTATGATAAACAATGAAATATAATGCTTTCTGTAAGTTGCTCCACTCTGACAGTTAGATCTAGGATAGTTAATGATATTAAAAAAAAAACAAAAAAAACACAAACAAACACAACCTTGCTAAATTAATGACTTTATTTAGTAACTTTAATGTTTATACTTCCAAAGCCAAGTGTCTTCAAAAATAACTTGTAGAGAAAAAAGGATCTTTATGCACTTCTATAATTGCATTGGGTGTATGAGGCAAGGGTGGGGGCTGCAGGGCAGCCTCTGTTAAGAGAGGCTGGGGCTGCTGTGCACTGGATACAGCCGGTTCCAGCTGGCTCCAGTGGACCCACTGCAGGGCACAGCTGAGCACCCCAGCCACTGTGGTGGTGCCTCGGTGTAATCAGTTAAGAAAGGGCAAAAACGCTGTGCAGCAGTGTGAGAGAAAGAGGAGTGAGGAAAAGTGTGAGAAAGAGCCCTGCGGTGAGAGCAGGAGGAGGTGCTCCACGCACCCAGCAGAGATCCCCTGGAGGAGACCGCAGCAGGCATTTCCCTGCAGCCTGTGGAGAGGACCATGCTGGAGTGGATATCCACACTGTGACATATGGAGGACCCCACACTGCAGCAGCTGGATATGCACTGAAGGAGGCTGCAGCCTGTGGAGAGCCAATGCTGGAACAGGTTTATTCTGAAGGACTGCAGCCATGGAGAGGAACCATGCTTGAGCAGGGGAAAAAATGTGAGGAAGGAGTGGCAGAGTTGAAGTGTTATGAACTGAATGCAACCCCACATCCCCCTGCACCTGTGTTTTTAGTTTTGTCTTTGTTTCTCACCATCCAACTTAATTTATTGCCAATTAAAAATAAAATGAATTTTCACCAAGTTGAGTCTGGTTTGCCCATGATAGCAATTGGTAAGTGATCTCCCTGTCTTTATCTTGACCCACAGCTTTTCATCTTATTTTCTCCCCCCCCATACAGTTGAGGACGGGGAGTGAGAGAGTGGCTGAGTGGGGGTCTGGCAGCCAGCTAGGGTATACCTGCTGCAATAATCTAGAGAGTAGTCATAGATATAGCTTGTGATTAATGTACTTGTTTGAAAGAATAAGAAGGGACAAGGATTGTTCCTAAGCAGAGGCAGGATTTTTCTGTGTGTACTCCAACTTTGGGGAAGGAAGAGATCTCTAAAGGAAAATACAGTGATGATGCTCGTTCAGAGGAAATAATGTTAAGGGAGGATACAACAAGGAATAGACCATTTGGATGAGCAGTGTTCAGGCTGTATTCTGAAAATGAGCAGTGACTTCAGAAAGAAATACACTAACTTGACTAAATACTTCTCCTTAGTATTTAATAGGGCACGAGAGACCATGTTTTTAGACCTATCTTGTCTGGTAAAATTCTTACCAAGCATAGTATTAATTGGTAAAACACAGATAGCTTTTTTCCCTTAAGAGAATTTTGTAAAACCTAAGTAAACCAAAATGCATTGCTTTACAAAATGCCTTTTCTAAAGCAATGATTTCTCACAATTTTGCAATAGAGGAATATTAGAGGAAATAAAAGTTTACTTAATTTTACAATGAAAGCAAATATTACTCTTATGAATATAGTTTTCTTATGAGATCTTATGGCTGTGATAACTCGGTCCACAGAAAAGTAAATAACTGGTGTTCTAGCAGGATGAAAGTGGAAATTAGCATTAGAAGTTTCATGGAATATGGCTTAAATATGACTGGAATTTAGAAATTCAAGAATATAGTGAAATATCAAAAATTATATTCAGCAGCTGAACAGGTTTGCACATTTAGCCATGGGCAAAATCAATGTGCAGCTATACTAAATTTTTCTTAATCTTGCATTAAAAAAAATGAATTCTTGGCATCACAAAAAAAAAAACAATAAAACTGGTGGTATGTCAAAGCTTCAGGGATAAATAGTTTTGTACTGCTGAATTAAGTGAGCACAATGTTTGTCTTCACTCAGTTTGTATATGTTATTACAGTTTATAACAGTGGTGTATTGTAAGCTGAAGTTATCTTCGTAGCAGTATATGGTATTGTTTTGTTAATACCTGTGAACCAGTGGAGCTAGGATAGATAACAGCCTCTGTCACATTTATGCTAGTGCTGTTCCTGCCTGAGAGAGAACTAAAGAATGGTGATTCTTGTTTTCTGTAGGCCTGTATTGTTTGTCTTGTGTCCTAGTGCCCTGCTCAGTATTTTCTTAATACAAAAAAAACCTTCAAAATTACTTTAAAATAACTTCACTGTAGATAAGTTTTAGTTCTGCAATGGAAATAGCAGCACAAGCACCCTTAATAGTTGCAATGTACAGACTTGAGCTGGATCTGCTATGAACTGCCCTGGCTTTCCTCTGTAGAGAAAAGAAGAAATGCCTTTTAGAGTAGTGAGAGACTGGTTTAACAAACAAAAGTTTCTTCAAGTATTCCCCCCCCCAATGGAGTACTCTTGAAGGTTATGAAGCATATAAAAACACTTAAACCTCCCTGTGTGACTTGTCTTAAGCACTTGAAACAGTATTTTTCAAGCAGATACCGCTCTGACGCTTGTTTCATGAATACCTCAGGCTTGAGAGCTGTATAGCAGGAAGGATTTTGTGGTAATGCAGTCAGCTATGACTCATGAGACCTGAGCTGGCTACGGACTTCCTCAGTAACTGTAGCCAAGTAAATGTTTCTTCGTGTAAACTGCTTGTTTAGAATTTAAGAGCTAGTATCAGTTGGTTTTATACAGAAAAATCTGGGACACGTGAATACTTGCAATTGCCTTTATTTCAGCAGGATTCTCTGCAGGTGCCTTGGAAGAAAGCTTTGGGAAGCATACAGAAAGGATGTTTGGTGATGCCAGAGGCCTATTTCTTGCAGCGTATTCTTGCATGGAATTATGATTTAGCTGTTTTTCTTTGAAATGCTGGCTCTAGAAGAAGCCCTTGGCTGCCTCTGCCACAGACTCTTAAAGTCTGCCAAACTCGCTTTTGAAAACTCTATAAAGGTTTTCAGGTGCTCCCATTCACAGTGTCATGTCAGTCTGGGTTTTGTTCCCCAGTGCCCCCTCAAATTTGTGTATGCTGCTGAGGGGTGGGGGTGTTAGGAAAAAGCAGCTGAAGTTCTCCAACCTGCTTTAGGTCCTGAGGGTAGATAGTGACACCTACTTGCTTTCTGCTTCCCTAAAACATTCCTTACTTTCTTGCCTTGTCTTGCTTGTGAAAGGGCAGTAGGACATATCCTGGCCTCAACACAGGTCCTTAGCTTGTTACACTTGAAAATTGCTGTTTTTCCTGCAATGTCTTGTCAGGTGGCTGGCTAAGAACTATACCATTTTATAATCCCTTCTGAGCATATGGAAGACAGTGAACACTAGGCTAGAAAGAGTGAACTTCAGATAAAAGGAGATCTAAATGAAATGAGGCAAGATCTACAGGAAGAAAGTAAAGGGAAGAGAAATGGAAAAACTTGAAGTAAGTGTAAGGAAAGGCTCAAACTAGTCTGAGGAGGATGTTAGAATAAAGGACAGACCTGAGAAGTGGTGAATAATGCTTTGTGGTCTCTGCTAGATGCAGCTACAGAAAACAATAAAAGCATTTATAGCAAGAGGGAAACGAAGGAAGCTTGTCCAGAGCTCAGTGGGGAGAAGAATGTAACAGATATGATAGCAAAAAATTACATATGTCTGCCAAGTTATGAATGAAAATGAAATATGAACTCATTTTTGGTTGAGAAAAGGGTTAATCAGCAACAACTTGACTTGTTCTGGGTTAAGAAAAGAACAAGTCATGTGTTTCAGATGTTTTATTTGCTCTTGGTAAAATGCGTATTAGAGAACTTGACTTTCATGTTAAGTGAATTCAGGGTTCTTATGGTGGAACCTGTCTTTAAAAAACGCAGAGGAAAAGGAGGGAAATAATGGGTCTGACTTCAGTTGCCAGAAAAATATGGAAAATAGGCAATTAATAACTACTATAAGATGGTAAATGGGTAACATGCATTTGTCAAGAGCAAATCATGTATCTCCTACCTAACTTTTCAAGCAATATTTAGCATTGATAATGGAGATTTCTTATCTTTAAGCAACTTGTCTAACAGGGCCACCTGTTCAGCTGGCTTTTTTGTAATATGAAATTGCACAGTGAGCTGAGGATAACCCTAGACCTGATTTTTATGTGGCCTAGTCTCTTAACTATAGGTAATGCAGAAGTGTGCATGCAGTGAATGGCCCAGAAAGGTGTTTAAAAGTTTTAGCTAGACCTCAAGAAAAACATTTCCCTTCCTTGTCATAGCAACAGGACGTAGTTTTTCAAATATATTAAAAGTTGCTATGCAAAGAAAGGGAATACATAAACCTGCCTTTGAAAAGGGCAGTCAAGTAATGGTCTTAAATCACAATAAAAGATGTTTAGGTTAGAGATGGAGGAAAAAAAAATGACAGCAAGGATGGTTGTGCACTGGAATAAGTTGTGTATGGAAGCGTGGAATCAGTAGTACTGCAGGCTTTTAAGATTAGTTTTGGCAAGTCTTTCTAACTGCTGTTGTGGTTTAACCCCAGCCGACAACTAAGCACCACACAGCTGCTTGCTCACTCCCCCACGGTGGGATGGGGGTGAGAATAAGAAGAGTAAAAGTAAGAAAACTCACGGGTTGAGATAAAGACAATAGGTAAAGCAAAAGCCTCGCATGCAAGCAAAGCAAGGAATTCATTCACTACTTCCCATCAGCAGGCAGGTGTTAAGCCATCTCCAGAAAAGCAGGGCTCCATCATGCATAATGGTTACTTGGGAAGACAAAATGCCATAACTCTGAATGTCCCCCCTTCCTCCTTCTTCTCCCAGCTTTATATGCTGAGCATGACATCATATAGTATGGAATATCCCTTTGGTCAGTTGGGGTCAGCTGTCCCACCTGTGTCCTTTCCCAACTTCTTGTGCACCCCCAGCCTACTTGCTGGTGGGGTGGTGTGAGAAGCAGAAAAGGCCTTGACTCTGTGTAAGCACTGCTCAGCA
>VYZW01059675.1:6843-20014 GCA_013401315.1 Balaeniceps rex
CAAGACCTTAATCCACAATAGCATGCCCAAAGGGAAAAACTGGAAGAGCAGGGTATTTGGCAGGGGGAACACACTCGCTGTGAGAGGAAGACTTGTTCTACCCTTCATGTGGACGCCTGGGCAACTGCCTGTTTCTATACAGCCAAGCAGTCCCTTCTCAGTACAGCAATGTCTAAAGACATCTGCAGACAGCCACAGATACAAAGAAAGAGAAATCTAGGAGGAACCACAGACTATTTGGCTGCACCGAATTCTTAAATCGGGTTTGCACAGTGGTCTTACCATTCCAAAATATTTGACAGTCATAAATTATACAAGCAAACATCTGGACAAAAGACTGTGCTTTCCAGGAAACGCACCTCGAGGGCATGAAAAGCCAGAAAACATCCTCAGACTTAGCAACCAGAAGCCAGGCTCTCCACATCACAAGGCTCAGGGTTCTCGTTCACAGATATCCTGAACTAGCAAATGCTAAAAAGGCAGTTTGGCTTGTTACTCCACTTATCCAGCTTAAGACCAGTTACTGACCAGTATAGTAGCATAGGTTATTCTCTCAGTCCTCTGAAACCGTTAAACCATCCCTAAATTCCAGACAGCAAAAATAACTAGAATAGTAGTATAACAGAGTAACAGTATCAGAAAACAAGAAAACAGAACGAACTGCACTGGCATGTAAAGATGTCTGTTGACTTCCAAGAGCAATTGTTTTGATTATGGACATAACACTTATCTATAGCAAGACCTCATTCACAGCCTGAACTTCTTCCATTCTGGCTGAGAATTTTTATTTTCAATATCTCTTCACATAGGAAGAAACCAGTAGTCTCAGAATAAGCAAATAAATGTACAGAGCACTGTAATTTATTGAAGGATATAAGATCTCTTCCCCCGTGGGAGGCTTCCAGATATCATACCTCTTTATGTACATATAGCACACAATACCTATAAAAATAGGGCTCAGATGTACAACTAAACGTACAGGTATTTGGTATCTTAATTTGGATATCCCCATCCAATTGTTGATACACAAAAACAGACCAGACTACAATTACAAAGGTATATACAACACCGGTGTTTACCATTATAGCAGGAGATAGCATCTGAGACACCTGATTAGCTTTCAGTAACTATTTGTTGACCCATTTTTCAGGAAAATCCCTCTTCCATTCATTAAACCATTCTTAACTCAGAATTTCACAAAGGCATATTTGTAAGAGGTGCTACTTGACTATTTAAGCTCATGAAAGCTATTTTTGCAGAGCCAGCAGAGGGAGTACAGACATCGTTTTACTTATCAGCTGTGGAAAAGATACTCACCTTGTAAGAAAGCACTAAAAGAGCTGCACCTGCAAACCTAACGCGGTTAGTTTAAAGCATGCCAAGAACTTCCTCAGGCTTTCACAGACATGTATGTCAATGACCAGTAGGTTGGTGTTTTGTTTCTGATCCCCAACCAGCAGTCACATCTCAAAGTCTGGTATCTGACAAAAATGGCAGGATCAAGTCTGACAGTACTAACAAGTACCATAAGCCTGATGCTTCACATGTCAAAAAAAAAAAANTATATAGCTACAGTTCAAGCTAGTCAACAGTTTTTATTCCTATGGATTCTGCTGTTTCTCAATTTCAGAAAAACTAAATGCTTTTGGTTGTTCATTTCTTAAAAAGCAGCTTCACCTGGATTTCAGAAAGTTGAGAAACTCTGAGTTCAAGATGACCCACTAGCAGAGGAGCCAGGAAGGTAGGGCACGGTGTTGGACTGGAAGGTAACAGCTAACCTTTCTGCTGGCATTTGCAGAGGCACACACCTACTGGCAAATCTGGTTTTACACATCCTCTGAGGCAAGAGCTCTGCTGCTTTATTTAGCATTTCCATTGATCAGCCTGCTTTGGAGTTGGCAATTACGACTGAACGGTGTTGACACAGCGGACACTGTGGAAACAGTTTGAAAGAGGAACAGGCTTTAAGCAGACAGATTGATAGCTTTTTGCCGTCTCGTGGAGGTGAACACTAAGCTCTAGGCCAACACAAGACAACACACCTTCCTGGCAAAAACTCCACAAACAGACACTCCTTGCTTGTTTACACTGCAAAATTTTTGACAGGATTTTTTTTTTCTTTAAATAAAGCTGTCGGTAAGAGTCTAAGCTAAGACAAAATACTATTCTTGCCGATCGTAAGTATTTATCAAATTATTTTGTTGGGTGGCTATTTCTAACTTTCACTATTTAAAAGTTTGTATATGAAAAGCTCACACAAATGTGATGAGCTCCTTAGTCTCAAAATTTCCTCTAGAAGAGCAGCAAAACACTCTCCTCCCCCCAAAGAAGATAAATTTCAGTCCTCTTAAACTTCACATGAACTTTAAAAAGCTTTGACAGCTTGAATCATTATATTTTGATTACTACCTACCCAAGAAGAAGAATGCGCCTGTAGCTATGGAATTTAGCATTCGCTTTTTTCAAGTTTTGAAAATAGAAGAACCACCCTTCGGCAAGTTAGATGGCTGCTTCTGCTCCTCACTTCTACAGGAAAGTGGTGTTCACTTCCCAGCTTCATTTTCCCATAACAGATTCACTAAATGAATAAGTCAAAATGGGTCAAACTGGTTCCCATCTTACAGACCTTACAGTTAAATATCGTATAGCTTCACCCCAGCATGGGTGAAGACCACCCTGCAGTTCTTCTTTCAAAATTCAGGGCTCCAGCACCCTTTCCTCTCTGCGTGCTGTACCTGGCTGGTTCCCAGGACTCCGGCCAGGCTGCTTGGTACGCTTTATGTAGGGCAACCATGGCAGGAAAAGCCCTGCCTCTGTCATCATAAACACGGTGATGCCCAAGTATCAGGATCTGTCTCAACCACAATGATCATCCTGCCCTTCCCCAAATAATTGCTGTCTCTTGTGACAACAGTGAAGTTTCTGCAGATACACAAGAAGCTGATCCAGACAGGAAAAATGTTTTCAGGCAGACTGGTTACCTAACCAGACTCGCCACACAGATAATCCAACACCAGTGCCAACTCAAAACAGGGCACAGAACTACACTGAACCTGCCTGAACCAAGCAAATGTGAAACCATGCTTGCAGGAAAGGTGCATTTTTCAAAAGACATGACTGACTTTATGACTACAAAGTCACAAACAGGTGGTATAAGCAAGGTGAATGCCAAAAATTCACACAGCAATTCATTGGTTGAGTATGATACCACAAATCTCATTCATCGTGCAACTGGAGTCTCATTAAGCTCCCAAATAATTTAGTATCTTTAATAATAATTTAGTATCTTAGCTTTTTGTTCCTTTCAAGTCCTCCCTTTTTGTAGTTTAAAAAACACTATCTCACTGACAGCTGAATGTACTTCACCTCAAGCTTCTGTATTAGTCCTAAAAGAATGGGAACTTATTAATAGCATATATTTATGCTTATAATACTCTTTACATTTGAGACACTGACATTAGGCTTCTAATCAGCAAGTTAAAACATGTGATCCGTTTATACAGAATAGGTAGGGTGGGGGAAAGCACTGAAAAGCCCCTTGAAACATGAGTATGTTTGGAGCACTTCTCTTCTTGGATAAGTTTCTACAACAAATTCCACAGAACTTTACACTTTAAAATTACTACAGTTGCCTTTAAGGATCTACAGAGGTTTGTTGTTATCTCAGTTTCCAACCTGAAAAGCCTAAGACCTTACATTTAGTATACAGCTGAACAATTAATGGTTCCAGTATTAATCACTCCCCCAAGATTTAGTACTTCAATAATTAGTAACAGACAGCATGCAGCAGATGCAAAAACCTTTTTAGAAGCCAATGCTGAAGGTGTGCTCTTCCCCATCCCCTTCTCCTCTCACCACCTGGAGGTCCGATCTGAAGTTTTGAAGCCTGTTTGCATTCCACAGGATAAAAGTTTACATCCCTCCCATCACATGCAAGATTCACCTGACCAAAAGGTAACACCTATACCTAAGGTAGGCACTTTAGGCTTTTTTTTTTTTTAAATAGGAAATGGATAAATTGTCACTTCTCTGCTGAAAGATTAAATTTAGCCACCTAGGACCCAATCTAAAAGTCATATGAATCTCATCTTAGATATGCTTTTGTCTCTTCAACAACAGAAGAGGCCGACAGTGACTAGTTTCAGTTTTTAAGATGCTTATGTAAGTGGCCAGGATTGCACTGCTGAAGTTAAGCACAGTTGGCTGGGCTCAACTCGCATATCAAGCAACTGTATTACCATGTCAGAGCAGGCACATGCAAGAAGGAGGATGTGGTTTCACAGTTAGTTTAGGAATATCCAAGCCTATGCTACTGCCAGAAGGTACAGTCCTGCGCCAGCACTGACGCTCAGCTGACCACAAGGTCAGGGGAGAGCCCTAGATAAGAACTGGTGACAAGCAAGACAGCGGCAACGCCAGCAGTTCCTCCTGAAAGTCACACAGGTGACTGGGACTGTCCCCTTCCAGCACAGCACAGGGCTCACCAGCTCAAGTCAATCATGGAAGCTCTTCTCCTCACCCCATGTTCATCCTAGGAAAAAGAAGAGCCTGGCTGCACCTTCACTGTGAGGTTCCACTGAAGACCGTCACCAGGGTCCCTCCTTAGCCTTCTCCTTTCCAGGTCAAGCAAAGCCACCTTCCTCAGCCTCTCCCAACACACCAGAGGATGGCCCCTAACCCTTTGCTGGCCTCTCTGTCAGGAGAGGTGCAAAACAGGACATCGTTTTGGATGTGGCCTCACGAGCATGATGGAAGGCAATAACCTACCGGCCATGCTCTTGCTAATGCAGCCCAGCATGGGCTAGTCCTCACCAGCACGGGCTAGTCCTCGCCAGCACGGGAGCACCCTGCCGCTGACTTAGGCTCACCCATCCAGCACGGTGGCCAAGACCTTTCCTACAGACCTCCTCCTCCAGCCCCACCACAGGGGAACAGGCACCAGGCAGCCCCAGCTTTCCTCTTCACCCTCAACCCCAGAGATCTAGACCACCCAGCAGCCCTACCACCACAATCCAGCACCAGACACACGTCACCATTTCCAGCTACTGCCAGCCATTGCGGCGAAGAGGAAAGCCCTTCAGTAGTGTTTTTACTTTGCTGGCTCAGTAATGCATCAGGAGCTTGAAACAGGCCTGTTTTATGATCACTGCCTCAAAGGAACATGTATTTACTTTGTCCAGTTCAAAGTATTTTGCCTGTGGTTACATATTTAGCTTTATTCTCTGTATTCAATTCTCTAGCTTTCGATTTGACAGTAGAATGAGAACATAAAACTTTGAGCCTATGCAAATTCAGCGTTTCAGTTTTGGAGTAGTCCACTTACCAAAATGTTACTAGACTATCTTCCCGGAAAATACAAATACCCTCAAGTACCCACCCCTTGTATTTTTCCCTCTGGTAAACTGCTTTCCTGTGCTTTGAGGTAGCTTAAGTTCATACCGCAGCTTTAGGGTGTCAAACTTTGCATAACCATGACAACCTTTTCTGAGCGGTTTTGGTAAGGCAGTTTAAGATGCTGCTGTCCAGTGCCCAGCAACGCCAGGATCAACAGGGAAAAAAGAAAGCCACATGTGAATTGGTCACTCACAAGCGAACTGACTTGGCAGTGCTAGGTTAACGGCTGGACTTGATGTTAAAGCTCTTTTCCAACCTAAATGATTCTATGATATCCTTAGTATGTACCACTGCTTTCTATGCTGGTATTTCATTTTTGAAAGTGCGTGTACATACTAAAGCTTTTTCAAAATGTTATTGTAACCTGGTATACATCATGAATGGCTGTCTCCATCTGAAGGATAGCTCCACTACAAGTGCCTCCACAGAAACCAACTAACACGCAAAAAAAAAAAAAAAAAAAAAAGGCAAGAGACCACGCTTTTCTCAAATCCTAGATAATTTTGTGCTTTATTACCAAATGCCTTTCAACCTGCTTTAGAAATACAGCTCCAGTTTAGAAACAAATCCCTAGATCTGCAGTCACCACAGCCAGATCCACCTATTACCGAAACACATGTCTAAACATCTTCACAAAGTCTGATTTTAGACATTTCACTATGCAAAGCGAGCTCATTGCAGAATGTGAAAATCGCTATCACTGTTAACTACATGGATTTCAGAGCTGAAGTAGGCGAACATAAGCTGAAGTGATTTGAGCTGTTAATAAAGCAGAAGTAAAGCAGTTGTGCTAGCAGTGGTAGAGCACCTTCCCTACCCTCCCCAGCTGTCAGTCTCCAGCTTCTCAACTATATATATATTTGAAAGCCATCTGGCACAGATCCTGCCAGCCAGTTTAAATCATTTCATGTTTCACACAACCTCACCGAAGTGAGGCTGCTAGACACTGCTCTAATTTAAATATTGATTTGCATTGTATTCCACAGGCTTCATGAAGTTTTGCACCACCTTCATTCCTGAGTGAAGAAAAATTGGCAGACCCAAGCAATGTGAAGCAATTTAAAGTGCAGTATCAACAGTGAAAGCAGTAGCACCTAGATGGAAGTGAAAAACCTCCTGCTCAATATGCATATTAAGATCCTGCTTTAGTCTCTATCTAAATAGCCAGGGGAGGTTCAAAAATACCACCCTTTCTCAGATAATTTAAGGCTAACTATACCTGTCATCTTTTCTACCCATTTCTTGTTACTATCTCCTCAATCTTATCTAAGTAAAAACCTCAGAAAGGAAGTCCATATGCACCATACGATAAGCAGTTTTTCATTTCCTCTACTGCAGCATCAGAAACCACCTAGGCATATAGCTAATGCGTTGTAATATTCTTTAATATTTTAATTAGTGCAAAGATCTTTATGGATAGATCCAAATAACCTTTTCTGGAAAGCCGTTAGTTGAAGGCTGGCACTCAAACTACTTTCCAATCTACTGTCAGAACGGTAACTTCAAGTTCTTCTACGTGAAAAGGTTGATACTTTCTAGGGAACGGTTTCACCTGACAACTGCTCAAGAAGGAACGTTCCCACACCACCAATCCGAAGACTCATGGTGCTACCCTCGTGTGAGCCTCGCCTCTTGCCTTGGAGAGCCCAGTCTGTGCACGAGGGTTGGGCAACGCAAATCATCTACTGGGGCAGCAAGTCAAAGGAGCAGAGATGGCACAAAGGAGGGGGGAGTATTGAGCAAGACAGGGTGGAAATTAAAGCAGCTATTGGGCCTCCTCAGCCACCCCATGAAACTTTCAGTCACAGTGACAAGCAAAATAGGCAAGTACAAATGAGGCTGTCTCACTGTCGTCACAGTCTCTTGGATTATGCCGATCAACACAGCAGCTTCAGAAGGCCATGATAAAAGTGTGTCATAACTTTGGAACATTAAAAAAGCAATGAAACATCTTGTATTAACAGTAGTGACTAGCAAGTCTTTTGATCAGGACTTAAAAGACTCCTACCTCTTGAAACACCTACTATAAAAACCCAAATGTTTTCCAAGCTTTTGGAGAGTCACGGTGGCCATCCACTTAACTCTTTATAATATTCTACAAGTATTCCTAAAAAAAGTTTGCAGTAGCTACAAGATTTTGTTGCCAGTGGCTAAGCTCCTTATTTCAATGAAGAACATAGCACTACGGCTATTTCTTTCTATGGTGGAAAAACTCCATCAAACACAGCTAATGTCTCTTCTTCCTCCTTTCCCCATACAGAGCTATCAGTTGGTTTTGATTTATTTTAAATCCAGATAGATTCTCTGATCTGATTGGCAGATGACCTTTTTTTTTTTTTTAAAAGAAATCTGTTATCATTTAAGACCCAAGACGTCTTGATTTCATTAGAAATGCAGTAGTTCAGGAAGCCAAAGTACACACTGCAAGCAACAACATCCTTGTATTTGCATAGACACAGAAGCAATCCTGAAAGAGCCACGTGGACAAGCTGCCAGTCACTTGTCGAATAACAAGTGCAAAAAAGGTTGTGTGATCTCTGTGTAAGGGCATATCCGTAACACTCCAGCAAAAAGAGCACTTGATTTTTCTTCCACTGGTGCATGTATTGTAAGGTGATTAAGATCATCTTGGATTAAAAAAAAAAAATCTTAAAATGAATACCAAAGTTTGAGTTTCAATGAAGACGTAAGACAAGCAGAAAAAGAGCACACCACTGTGAACCTTGGGTCCCAGGAAGTTAGATAGTTGCTTAAATCAAGAACGGCTGAATCATCTTTTCTGCCTTGAGATGGGGTTTGTCACTATCACCTATGCAGAGTACGGTACATCCCAGGCCTCCTCTTCGTAGACAAGACACTGTACACCAAGTGGTCAGAACCCAGTAGTGTTGTATTCCCTGCTGCCACCCTATCTTTCTGTGAATATAAGGGCACAAGTAAGGGTAGCAGATTACAAGTGATAGGCTCCGCAGAAGTGTGTTTTAAGAACACGGCGTTTCCTGTACTCACTGGGAATTAAGGCAGCATCCAGCTCATATGCAATATGAAAAAAAAAACCCAAGACATGGTGAACTTCAGTGGTCTGCGTAAGTCGGAGGCCATGCAGGAACTTGCTAGGTCTCTCCTTCTCCAAAGCAGTATCAGAAAATAGCCAGCAATAAGCCAACACTACCCCTAGTGTGAGACACTGGTCACGTTTTAAGTGGCAAAACCAGCCAGACTTAGTGGCCAGCACCAAAGCTTATCAACTCTGTCATCCTCAAAACGTATCAATGCGCTCCTTACCCATACGGTATGGTTGCCAACAGCAGTAAGAAGAGGGTATACTCTCTTCTTCAGTCCATTCCCCTCCAAAGGCAGGGCAGATGTCCTTTGTCTGTCTTGTAACATGCTGTTACATCTTACCTCTTACTGGACAAAAAGAATTTGGATTTATTTTCAGAGCTATTTCTGGCTTTTTTTTTTTTTTTTAAACGCCTCCTACATTTTCTTTACATTGCTTCTCCCACCAGACCTTTGAAATACCAACTGAGAAAGCCTCATGCCTACTTTGCAATTCACCAAAATTAAACTAATAACACCTCCTGCTGTCATCTGTCAGTTAGAATAAGATTTATAAGTGGCAGCAGAAATCACTTTCATAATGTTTACTGGAATATGAATAGCCTGAACAGGCAGATAGCACAAATTTGCTGTTCATATCAAGTGAAACCTGTCATGAAAACTAGTAACTCATTTTTATAAACTGTATTTGAAAGCCTGATAATCTGGAAATAAAAGACAAACTGAACAATACCATGTACTTGTGTTAAAATTACATTTGGTGTGAAAAGATGCAACTGTTCCAAGGTGGGTTAATCTAATTTTTTGCCTGTTGATTTCATTGTACATGGTACCACCCAGAAATCCTCCTTCTATACTGCTTATTATTATAATTACTTCCATCTTCTGTATGCAACCGCTCTGCTTCACAGATGCTGAATGCATTTTTAGTTTTTACATGCGGATGCAAATGTTTGGGGGGCTTCATGAACAGAAAATCCCTATTTTGTACCACTCTGCTGTGCAATTAATGAACATGTTTTTTTCCTCTATTTGGAGCCAAACCTAGGGAAAAACTAACATTAGTGACAGTTATTTAAGTGAAGAAATCCAAATCTAAAGAAAAGCCATTTTGAGTTAGATTAGTAATTCTTAATGCTTGTGAGAAATACCCATCCTCTATATAAATCATCATAGGTTCACTTCCTTTTCAAATAGGCAACGGTATCGCCTCATGTCTGCTGCCCTCCTTGTTCTTCAATCAGTTAACTTTGTAAGGAGAAATAAAAATTATGCCTTCAAGAAAAAATTCAACAGGTTTGAATAAAAAAAATAAACCTACTTGAGGCTGTTGCATACACTATAGCAAGCCAGTATGCAGAGCTTATCTTAGCTTTTTTTAGACACAATACTGCAACCCTTAGATTTTATCTATTTTTTAATTAAAATACTCTACAAAGAAAGATCATTATCTCTTGAACAGCAGCTTTTAACAAGTTTTATTATTATTATTATTCCTTTTAAGACAAGCTGAGAATACTAAAGAGTACAAATTTAAGAATATTATTGCAATTTTATTGATCCTTTTGGAGGAAAGTAAGCATGCATTTCTATAACAAAATCTGCTATAGATCCAAGCAGTCTTCCTTATTTCTCAAAAGATATTTACATTTAAATGCTCTAGGCTAATCATGGCTGTTCATTATTTTGCGTTAGATTAAATTTTGCTAACTGAACACCGACATCAAGTCTGAGCAAAATACGTGTCCTTGTTGCACTAGTATTATTTTCCCTTTAAAACCAGAAGAGAACATATATTAAAACAAACAGTTCAAACACTGAAAGACATCACTGAGGTCACATTTCAGCGGTAAAGAATGCTCGGTGCCATTAATATTTAGTCTACCTTAATGGAAGAAATTTGAGTTAGAAGATACTTTAGGTTATCTTGTCCACCCTTATGTCAAGGGAGACTTGCTTGCTATGGCATGTTATTGATTGCTTTGCCAAGTCCATTTTGAACTTGTCAGTTAATATTGAGTTCCCAGCTCTAAAATCTTAAATGTTGGCAAAGTTAATTCTTCCAGAGCATCCGTTTTTGAGGTGGCTTCAGCAGATCCAACTTACGTTTCTTTCTTCTTATCTTCATCTTACGACTGTCTCCAGTTTATCACATGATTCTTTTCCAAATAAACTCAAGCAGTTAAAAAAAAAAAATTATTAGACCTTCATGACTGTGAGCTGCAGGACATTTGCACGCCTCTCAGCTTCCTGTTAAGCTTCCACAACATGGTTCAGAGGTTCTCAATTTTAACAGCTGACAGCAGTTCTCTATTATTGTGGTCCATGAAAGAGTCACTTTCTAAATGAGATTCTAACCTTAGACTGCAGAGCATTTTAATTGGTAGGATCACTCACAGATTATTAGCTGATTGTATATTACACGAATGGGGATCCTTTGCTTATATCATTATCTGTATGCAATGCAACTTTGCAAGAAACCAATACACAGTTTACCCAACGCTAGTGTGACACTAGTCTGCTTTAAGTTCCCAAACACATCTGCTTAATATGCAGTAGTGAGTCACTGTATGTGTGCATACACAGAGTACAGCCACAATTCCCTTTAAAATTAGTTTTGACTTGTACCTTTTTAGTTATCTACATCATAAGTAGCATTTTTCTTTGAATGAATTGAAGTAGTAATGTTGCAATTCAGCACCAAGGTAGCAGCATTGACTTGGAAAACCTGCAAGTGTCTGTACACAGCACAGGATCCCCTTTTTCTTCAGATTACCCAACCTGGGTGGGTTACCATAATGAACAGAAAGAGCAGCAATACACCAAACGACCCAACAATGCTGTTCCCGACCGAAAATTTCACATTGAAGAGTACAAGGTTTTTTTCCTCACTGAATTCAGTGACCACTTTTTCCACTGACACCGAGAGAGTTTCCATTCATTATGCCATAAGTATTAAAGTCCTAGTACATTGGAAGCTATTCCTGCCAAAAGAGCCAATAGTTTAAAGATACACAAGTTTACTTCTGTTGGAATTCACGATTTGTGGTGTTTGGAACTAGTCCTTGAAAAGCTCCAACAAACAGGCAAAAAAAAAAAAAAAAAGGCACTGGCCATAGCTACAGTTACCACCTTCTGAATACACTGCATGATGAACCAAGGAGTTGGCAAGTTATGTAGCCAAGACCTTTTCAAGCACCTAAAACCTCTATTTCAACTCAAATTCCTTAGGACCCATGAGTATTTTAAAGATGCAGGAGCTTTTAGACAGGTGGTGGTTTTCCAAAGGCATGCTCTACTTCTGCCAGCAAGTCAAGATTACCAATTGCTAATGATGTAAGACATATTTCACAGGTACATTTGGCTTGGGACTTCACTTCTAAGAAGGGACATGATTTGAATATTCACCTAGCTAGTCACCCCTCAGACACTGTTAAGCCAGATACCAGTGCAAACACATGCTCAGCATGACGGTTTAAGACAAGGCATAAGATATTATCACCAGTTCCTTTTGAACAGACCTTGAGAAGAAAGCCTCAGCACCTTAAGTTACAAATTTGAGGATGCTGTATGTAATAGATATTTAAGGATTTCTGTAATGGGGATCTTAAAATGACAAGAAAAAAGCCCCCGAAATTTTGTTACTGTGCATCTTTCTCCCCCCCCCTCCTTCTCATACAGCTTAAAAAGTGAAACGTAAAAAAAACGTTTAAATATTAGCAAGGATTTATGTCGAGTGTGGAACATGCATACCACTGCATAGGCTCCTATTACAGCTGTGCAAATAGGCTGCCCCTCAGGTTGAAAAACCTGAGACAGACTCACCCACAGCTCCCCATTTCCAACCGCTTCCCCGGGCTCAGGCTGACACCCCCACCCCTCCGGCAGCCCCCACTCGAGGCACGGCTGGGCTCCGCGCTCAGAGAAACGCTCCCGAAGACCACGCGGCCACCTCCACCCGACAGCTTTCCATGAAACCTTCCTCCCAAAATCCTAAAGCTTTCCGACCTCAGCCTTTTCCGACAGCCCAAGGGGTTCGGCGGGAAGCCCGGGCAGGCGCCGGCGTGGACACCCGCCCTCCCGCCGCCCCGCTCCGCTCCACCGCGATCGGCGAGCGCTCCCTCCCGCGCCCGCCAGCAGCCAGCCATCCCCGGCGGAGGCTCCGGCCCGCTCCCAAACTCACGTGGTGCCACATCCAAAGGTTACACGCACCGCCGGGACGCGGATGACACCGCCGCCACCGCCGTTAGAGGCGCTTCCCACCGCGGAACGAACCCCGCACGGGTCCACGCTCATCCGCGGCGCGACGCCCGAGAGGGCTTCGCGCTCCCGGCTGCCGAAGGGGCGCCGCATCCCTTCCCCGCCCGCGCCGGTCGATGAGCAGCCCGGCCAGGCATCGATAAATCAAAACAGCCCGCCCGCTCCGACGGAAAGCGGCGTACGACCCAGCCGCGGCCAAAAACACCGCCCCGGGGGCGCGGCGGGCGGGCGAGGAAGGGAGGAGGCGGCGGCGGAGGCTGCGCGGGTGCCGGGCTCCCGGCCCCCGCGGGGCGGCGGAGAAACGCCCGGGATGTCGGTGTCGTGCAGCCGCAGCGGGCTAATCCCGGCTACTTAACCCGGCGGACGGCGGGGGCTGAGCACCACTTTAATCCGCGGCGTGTGCGCGCCCGCCCGCCCGCCGGGGGCTGCGGGGCCGCGACGTGCCGGCCCTACC
>VYZW01059677.1:15610-38891 GCA_013401315.1 Balaeniceps rex
GGGGAGTTAGTTTAGCAGGCACATATTCCTGGACACCAGCCTTTTGGGGAAAGGGTAGAGAAATGGCTTTTGCTCTTCAGAAATGACTCCACATGTACTTCTGTTTAAAAAAACCCCAAAAACCAAAGAAACCGACAACATAGATGTTTTCATTACACACAAACATTTTTCTGAAGGTCTAAAAGTTAATGTGTTTTTTTTCTGCTCTATACTAGCCAATAGCTTCTCGGAATAATAGCATTTGCTGACTTTTCTTGCAGCATTTAGAAGGCTGTCCATTCTTGTTATACCTGCTCATAACTGCATTCACTGTAGAGTACTGTGCATGTAACAGTCTTCCTTGCATTTTTCTCGCTTCTTTTAAACAAATGCAAGGAAGTAACCTCCTGACCTCATTGCCTCTCTCCCCTCAGCCTGTCTTTTCCTCACAGTTTATTGCCCCTCACTCCATTGTATCTAAAAATAGTTGTTGTCCCCAGCTCAGAGAGCTGCTTATCTATCTATAAAATACTTAATGCATTTGGGGATGTACATAAACTGCTATTCCACAGCTATGCCATCCACACTTGTATATTTATGGTTAAAAGAATTAGTTATCTGAGAGAATACTGCGGGTGGAGGAGAGAATTTCATGTCAAGTACAACAGGCATCTTCTACCAAACCTGTTATCTCTTTCTCAACCCCCTCCTCGATGAAGATTTTTCAACTATTCTGATGTGTTATGTTCCTATTATAATCAGGGTAAGTACTGCTGGGAACCAACTCAAAGTATGTAATTATGTGCAAAACTCACACCAATAACTAGGTAAGAAAATTAAAGCAATTTTAGAAAATAACCTATTTCTTGAAGCATGTATTCATAAAAGACAGACATGCCACAACTAACAGCATATATGCAGTAAAATCTAAAAGCCAACTTCAAATAGTTCTCAGAATAGCAACAGAAGAGTCTCTCGCATGGATTGCCAGTGGTCAAATATAGATTGATTTTTTTTTTTAACCCTTAGTCTTCGGTGAACTTCAGGGAAGAAATATGACGTGCAGTCTCTATTAACAGTTCTTTCCCCATTTCTGTCAACAAGTTTAATCTGCAACTCATAGATAAAGCCAGAAGAGTTCCACAGCAGTGTCCCAATCTGCCTTCACTTTTAATATAGCACCCTCTCCAACGATGCATTTTGATCTGAGTGGTACAGATGGTCTACTGCTTTATGTGCCTCTGCAGGCCATCCTCCAATATTAAAGATGCTTAATCTGTAGTGGCTCTCATGAGAATTAGGTATGCCTCTTACTTTCTCCCAGATTACACATATGAACTTGACAAGTCTGGTCACTCCTGTTTTATATTTAGGAACATGCTATCAGAAATTTATGAAATGTTCTTCAGCTGGGGCATCTAGCTGAGCTTTATTCAGCCTATGAAACCTCCTAGCAGGCTGCTTTAGAGAAAGTCTGGTCCTCTTATTTTCTATGGTTTACGGTCGAGTTTAACAAGTCCCTGACTCCCTTCATAGCCTGAATTAGATACAGCTGCCTCTTTTTGTTCTTAACTCCTGCTAGTATGGGGAATGAGAATAGAGCCAAACTTAATTCTCCTGTGTGGCAACACAGAACATTACACTAAGTCACATTATAAATGTTGAAGAGACAAAGCCAGACTTCAGTACGTTTGTTCTATTTATAAAAGAGCGGAGCCAAGTTCTGTTCCCAAGTAGCATTTACACCAAGGAAAGACTTCATTTTAATACTGCCCTCAGTAATTAATGTCAGTTCTACAGCAGTACAGGCAGGACGCACAAGGATGACTGGTGACAGTTCTACCCCCAGATGGTATTTTTAACATACTATTGATTAGTATTGCTTGGCACAGATGTAACAGGCACTGTGTGCAAAACTAGTAACTGGCAGCAGCTTGCACACACTGGTGCTCCCAACCTTGTTAATGCAAGTCCTAGCACAACTGTCCCATGCATAAGCCCAGTGCAACTTCACTGAAGTCAAACAATTATTTCAATATAAAGAGTAGTAGCTGACTCTTCCTGTAACAGAAAAGGTACAAACATGTAACAAATTGATTCTTGTATCAAATACCTAAGTTAATCCTGCTTCGAGCCTACTTCTAGAAAGGTGTTTCTAGTTATGTCTACATTAACTGATTTTTTTTTAAAAAAATACACATACTGCAAAGCACTAAATACAGAATTGGTATGGCAAGTTCAACTCGCCCAGCAGCCACCACAGAACAGGGTAACAGCATGGAAGCCACACAGTGGAACTCCACAATAAGGGAAAACTGCTTAGCGAGAAGCAATGCACACCTGCTCTAAATGCGGCTGGAGCCAATACCAGGTGTATTATTTAAGCAGACTTAGGTGTGCCATTTGTCCAACGTTTAAATTGATTGAAATACATGGTGCCAGAGCCATTCCCTAGCAACCAACCCAATTAAAACCACTCTGCCAGTTAAATGGATTCAGCAGCGGTGAATCCGTAACTCTCAAGTCACTCCTATACATCCAGGTTTGGTTATGATAACTCCTTTTTCACTGAAGCTGTCAACCACCATTTGAAACCATTATCTTTTGTTTGTAAGAGATAAACACACTTTTATAGGTGGATTGGGAAGGATCGTGTTTGCAATCAAACAAGGTTCTCGGAGAAAGGCTGGTATCAACGTTACTGCTGTAATCTAACAACACGCTGTGTTTTCTTACAGTTTTATACTTCGATTTTTTTCCCCCAGGCAGTCAAAAATTTAAGAAAACGTACAAAATCAGTGCTAAATGTGACTCTCGAAGATTACAGTTGTGCTGATTTACCTACACAAACTATGGCTAAAGTATTTTTATTTGCAAGTATCTACAATTTCTTCAGAAGAAGTCAGGAGCAGAGCTTCCAGACTTACTAGAGCACTGAATTACTATTCAGACATGTTCTTCTGGCTTGCTTTCCTTATGTTGGTGAACTCTATACCAAAGCTAAATATTTATCACAGGGAAGCCTACTTGCATTACAGAATCTCTTCCTATTCTGTAACTTTATTTTAATTAAAAATGAATTATAAATTAGTTATAAATTTCCCTAGGACTTGATATTTTAAAAAGTGTTTGAAACAGCACAATATACTTTCCACGAATCCATACTATTCTTTCTGTTCACTGCTTGTATGTTATTATTAGAGCTTCCCAGTGATACAAACAAAATTAGTTAGTCCTCAGATAGGTTAAATTGCTATTTGGATCCCCAAAGTCCACAATAATAAACACGCTTTTCTGCACCACATGCAATGATAACCCAATAACAACTTGAAAGAGATTAAGAATTATTTCCCTATTATACTTATTATCTTTGCATAGTTATAAATAATAAAGATGCACAGTCTTTGACTTTAAAGATAATTATATTAACTTGTATTAAGTACAGTAATAACCACAAGGCTTTCACTTCTGAAAATACCAGAAGGGAATGAACGCAAGCGCTTTGAGATAGATAAAGTAGGCAAGAACAGTTACCATTACACAAACACATTCTACCATATGTGTTTGTGTAATGGTAAACAGAATTTTCTGTAGCCCCCGTAAACAGAATTTTCTGTAGCCGCATACAGGAAAAAAAAAAAATCATGCTGCGTATATACATACGCAAATACATACAGACATTCGGATACACATATTACCTGGATACGCACGGTAACTTGCTACACGAGAAGCTAAGTGCTACGGCACCAGCTGTCTTTGGAAACTCTTCGCGCAGCCACAGCCCGGAGCGGCTGCTCTCACCGCCCGCCGCCGCCAACACCACCCCGCTCCCCGCCCAGCGGGGCTCGGCCCCGCGGCCCCACAGCCGGGCTGGCAGCCCCCGGGCTGGCCCCGAGCACCCACCCCGCCGTGCCGGGTCAGGCGGCAGTCCCGAGGCCGGGAGGGCCGAAGCTCCCGGGGGAGCTCCCGCCGCACCAGCCGGAGCTGGCCGGGGCAGCGGGGGCGCGGGCACCCCGCCGGCAGGACCTGACCGCATCGCCTCGCCTCTCCTCCAGCCTCCGCCGNGCCCCCGTAAACAGAATTTTCTGTAGCCGCATACAGGAAAAAAAAAAAATCATGCTGCGTATATACATACGCAAATACATACAGACATTCGGATACACATATTACCTGGATACGCACGGTAACTTGCTACACGAGAAGCTAAGTGCTACGGCACCAGCTGTCTTTGGAAACTCTTCGCGCAGCCACAGCCCGGAGCGGCTGCTCTCACCGCCCGCCGCCGCCAACACCACCCCGCTCCCCGCCCAGCGGGGCTCGGCCCCGCGGCCCCACAGCCGGGCTGGCAGCCCCCGGGCTGGCCCCGAGCACCCACCCCGCCGTGCCGGGTCAGGCGGCAGTCCCGAGGCCGGGAGGGCCGAAGCTCCCGGGGGAGCTCCCGCCGCACCAGCCGGAGCTGGCCGGGGCAGCGGGGGCGCGGGCACCCCGCCGGCAGGACCTGACCGCATCGCCTCGCCTCTCCTCCAGCNAGATGCGCGGGCGCCGCCGCCCAGCCGCTCCCAGGCTCCGCGCCGTCCCCAGCGGGGCAGGCGGGCGGGCTCCAGCCCCAGCCCCCGTGCCAGTCCTTCCAGAGCTCCCTGCGCGGGCAGCGCAGCCGCCGCCGCACACTCACCCGCGGCGCTGGCGCTCAGCCGTGCCGTGCTACGGCCGGCGCTCTCACGGCCCGCCTGCGGAGCCCGGCGCCCGGCGGGGCGCAGAAGCGCATCCTCGGCCGTGGCGCCGGGCAGCGGCCGAAGCCCGTTTCCCAGAGAAGCGTTAGAGGAAGCGCTCGGGCGGGTGCTGCGCCCTCCCCCCCCTTCCTCCTCTCCCTTATTTTCCCGTTTAAAAAGTTCATTTACCTCGAGGATCCTCCTCCCAGGATTGACGCAATGCCCCGGCGGCGCGCAGAGAGCAAACCTGTTCCACCAGCCCCCGGCTCGCCCCAAGTCCAGCGGCAGCTCCACGAGCTGCGGCTCTGCCCGCCGGCGGGACGCGGCGGGGGCGCAGCTCCGCGCCCCGGCGCGCAGCGGTAAGCCGGGGGGGCAGCGGAGGCAGCCCCCGGCAAGGGGAAGGAGCCGACGCAGAGCTGCCGCCGGCTGCACAAAGCCTTTAAAAGCAACGGGGATAGTCCACTGAGGGGTGGGGAGAGTGAGTTAATTGCCCCTCGTATTTACGCTCGGGGCCCGGTGCTGATCCCCCCCCGAGCGCGGCTGGCGGAGCCGTGATGCGGCGGAGGGGCCGGGGTCTGCCCGGGCCCCGCACCCAGGCGCCCGCAGAGAGACCCCGAGGCCTCTTCACGTGTTGGTAACACAGACCCCATTCCGCTTGTGCCGCTGAAATTAAAGGACCCAATATTCATTAGTAATTAAGAAAAGCTTAATCGAGCTCTTCCAGGTAGGGGCTGTGTTTACAGCAGGTGCTGTCTACACCACTTGGAACAAGTTACATTCTACTCCTGGAACTTAACAGTGTTTGGATAAATATCTAAATATGTCATATCTTCAGTGTATTCTTTAAGGACCTCTTAAATACCTATCTTTGAAAGATACTGGTACATTAATATGTGAAAAAAATATAAGAGTATAACATTTTCTTCTAGCATTCCCCTGCTGATAGTGTCACATTCAACACAGAACTTCTTGACACTTATTATTACATCTAACACTGAATTATCCACAGAGGAGGCGACAGATCACAAACTACAGTGTATCTTTAAGTTGTTATTTTGAATCTGTATCTTTAAAATATGCATTAGAAAACATACATCTGAGAATAAAAAGAACTTCATGCCACTATTTTTATCATAAAATGATGCTACAGTGAAAATGGTTTATGTGGTTGAAAATGGACAGGATATAGTTTTCCTGGGCAAGAGCAACAATCAATGGAAGAGGAGGAGTAAGAAACAGATCAGAAAAAGAAGATTCTATCATTTTCCTACTCAAGTCAAAATACACACTTACCCAGCTGCAGAACCAGCGAGGAAACATGATGGTGCCTGAAAATGCTATAGGAAAATGACCAACTGTAGTTTTAGGGAAAAAAGCCAGAGCAGAAGAGACTCACAGAAAGAACTACAGCGTTCTAGAAGTAAATATTTTGAAAAGCAATGCAAGATATATATATATATACACACACACACACTTGTTCCATCTATGATTTATTTGGATTTTTGCTTTAAAACAAGCATTGCCTCCAATTACCTAATTCAGACTTTGCTGGAGAAGGCTAATCCGTCTCGAACCTCTTTTCATTGTTGGCTACATTCTTGGCTACACATAGATTTGACCCTAAATCAGCAGAAAATGAAATGGCACAATGCCTCCAAATACAGGTATGTCACTACTAAGGTACCAAGAGTGCTCCTGTACAGACAGCAATAAACAACACAAGTGAAGCACTTTATGTCAGTACAACTGCGTCCACGCTAGGGGCTGCAACAGTATAACTGTATTGGTATAAATAAACCGCTCCCTAACAGGGAGTTACACTACTACAAAAGCTGTGTGTAAAACAGGAGCTACATCTTGCTAACATTTTGATAAAATTGTTATATTGCTTTCCGAGATAACATTTGACCTTTTGCTAGCGACTTTCATCTCACAATAAAACAATTTACAGACAATTAGTTTTTCCAACACTCCTGTGAGTTATGATATTCTGATTCTGCACATTTTAGACATGAATTAGTGTCAGCTAAAGCAGTTGAGTCACCCAGAGTCAAACAGACTTTCAGCAACAAGGCCAGGAACCCAGCATTGCTCTGTCCTAACCACAGGCCAACAGTTTGCAATACACAACCTCTACAAACTACCTGTAAAGGGACTGCAAACAGCAACTACCAAGCTAAAAGAAAATACAAAGTTTGCTTTGGTCCATATTTTACATTGGAGAAGGAAACGGACAAGCTCCCTGTTTAAAACATAATTTGTCTAGAGCACTGTAAATGGGATTTTCCATTATAAGAAACACACAACCTAATATAAAGATACGTTGTGAATTTTCATTAATATAAACTCCAAGCAACAAAGATACTAAAACTAATATTAGTGACATTAGGATAGCAATCTAAATTTGTTTTAGCATCACTGGAAAATCTGTCGCAATAGATCGCTCATTTGAACAAAAGGGTACGTTCACCTCACAGTGAGTGCATGTAATTTCCATTAATGGTAATGGGAGTTATGCAAGTGCATTAAGAGGATAATATACCCCCTGGTCTGAGACAACCCTGCAAAGTGAAAGGTGCTTCCTCTTGAAGAGAATGGGGTTTCCATCTCATGCATTTCAAAAGAACTTGTTCTGGCACTGTTACAAAACAGGATGGATAACAACTATTATGCATACTTGGTGAATAGTTTCCAAAGTTAAAGCAGTTTAGTGATTTCAGCTAGTTTTCCTATTGCCAAAAATTCAAGGGATATAGATGTATTTAAAACACTGCGGTTTATTTGAAGTCTACTGCAACAAAATCATGTGAAACTACTGGTAAAACAAGAAGGTCTGAAAGCCTACTGGTGCAATGGGGAAAGAACTTTTTAGGTATCTCATTTTTAAATAAAACAAACTCTTTTCATTCACTAACTGGAAAAGGATTCCGTTGGTGTATATGGATCATCACAACTGATCAGGAGTTCAAAGGATAAAACAAAGAAGCAAGATCATTCCCTTTCACTCCCACACCAGAGCTTTTTCACTGGGCATCACCAACTAAATTTCAGCTCGCTCTCCCAGTATGCCATTTAACAGCTTGGAGTTATTTTACTGTACCTCAAATAACAAATGTTGCCTATTATCTAAATAATTTGTCTAAAAAAAAAATCCCAGGATATACCTATTAAAATTAGGAGATAATAGACATTAATATGCAGGCATTTCTTTAAATATCATCACGCATCTATCTGCATCATTAGGCACATAAATCCCTCCAAGAATTTAATCTACACTTTCTCTGCCCACCTTACTTTCTAATATTGTGGCACAGAAAATTATATTGAACAATGCATGTTGGACTGTTAACTAAACCGTGGATTTGCACGTAAAGGGGAACCACTTTGATCCCGTTGGCAGATAGTGGGGATCCACACCATTATCTTTTCATCAGTTCCGAGATAATAGCTGAAACTCAAGGGTGTAACAAGCACTCACAGGGAACTGCCCCCCCATAATGGAGCGCAGTAGGAAGAGCAGCATGTCAGCGATACAGAGAAGCAACTTCTGGGAAATGAGAAGACAGTCAGAGAGAGTCCGAAGTCATTAAAAACCCACCCAAAAATAGAAGATGGGCAACATGCTGCGCGAGGCATGTCTTTTTCACTGTTGCCAAATATATTGTGCTTTCAGAGCTCAAACACTGCTCTCTTCTCATGTTACATGAAATAGAGAAGAAGGGCCGGCTTTCACATTTTTACATACTTCAGTCAATGCCTTCCAACTCTTCTTCAGACTTGCTAATCTTTATCTTTACAGTAACTCATCATTTGTAAACCTCTCAAACCATTTTGATTTCTCCTCTCCACTTTCTTATTTTTTAATGTATACACATATGCTCTGAGTCATCTTTAAAGACCTAGAAATAAAGCCAGCAACAGAACATGAGTCTGATCTCGCTTGCTTTTCCTCAGTGTAATTTATTACAGTAATCAGTCCAGAGTTATACTAATTACACTGGTCAGAGACCTTATGGGAGTATAGAGTTTAATTTCTCACTTCCTCAAATTCAGTTGCATAAATGTGTAAATATTGCTTCAACAACAAATCAGAATGCTGTTAGGAAGGCATAAACAGCACAATATGCTCCACTCCTTGATCCCTCACATCGCATGCGTTTATATCGCAGACTCCAGCTCAGTATGATTTTGTGGGCCATTGCTCCATCTTATCTTTTAAAGTCAAGTTGCATTTTCTATAAATATGCAATCGCATTATGGGGGAAAATGGTTTATATGTTTTGAAGTACTATGAAAATGGAAAAGGGGAACACAGCCAAGAAAAGCAAAGGAGAAGGGAAAAATTCACCTTGCTTGATTGATCCAAATGCTAAGCAAAGAAATGCATTATGCTCTTCAGTGTGAAAATAAAGATTAAGTATAGTAGACTGTATGAATTTAGTTACAACTATGAGTTTACAATGTGTCAAGACTTAATATAATTCTAGTTTAAGATTAATAAATGAATTTTGATCATAACTCACAACAGTGGACGCAAGTTACTTCATGAAATATTGAAGCGGCAAAGATGATGGGGAAGTTGTAACAGTAACAAAAGTAACAGCCCAGGGCACTGATAAAAGTGATAGCTTACCTATTTGGACAACAAATTCAAAACAAATCTTTCCTGGAAAGCCGAACAGAAACTCATAAGAAAACACTATTAGAATGAACCTGAAGTTCACATACAAAATTAATATATGTGTTCTGAGCATTAATATTATTAATAAGGCTCAAAGAGGCATCTGAAGATCTATACAGAGGATGTAAATTCAATGAACCGTTGTTGGTCACACAGCCCACATAAAGAAGAAAAGAGAACAATAGTGAAAAAAGCAGGCTGTCTTTTTCCCCATTTGTAAATTCCCCATTAGAATAGCTGCTTGTAAGCCAACAATGATTTAATAATTTATTTTAATAAAGAGTTTTTCTTTTCATACAGAATTCAGATTTTTTTTTTTGTACATCTCGATCTAATTTTCCCTTGTAGGCTTTCAACACATTTTAGTATGGCGTGCGGGCTGCCTCCTATTCTGGTACCTGGATGTTGAAAATGTATGGATATGGAGCAAACTGAACGCATTGTTTAACTAATATTAGCTGCAATCTCAGCACAAGGCGGTATGTGATGCAAAATGTGAAAGACTACTATACTCACTTTTACTAAAACTTCTCTTAGAGAAGTCAATAGCCTTTGCCCTTATTTAAATAACATTTCTTAACAAAATAGTAAAGTACATAATGATAAAATACTCTCTGCTTATCTAATAACAACTATGCTCTGATTTGAAAGTATTAGAGCAGAAAAACATAATCAGCTGATACAGGATGGATAGAGCAGCAGGCCTCACCTTAATGTAACACTACAATGTTCATGCTTTTCTGTGGCCCACTGTGCATTTAATGTTAGTCAAGGATCTACCCGCAGGACCACGCTATCTCCACCTATCTCCAGTAGAGCACTCCTGGCACCCTGGAACGGCCACCTTCATGCCCTGCCTCCGACCAGCTCCCAAATCGGAGCAGGTATCCAGTGTATGTTATGTACTCTTCGCCATATAAGGGTTTGGTTTGCAGTTTTTAGGTTCAGGTGAAGTTGCTGCACCTGCAGCAGAAGTACCTTCCCTTACAAAGACCTATTCTGTAGGGACAAAGTCCAAAGGGATGCAACTGGACTTCACCTCCATTAGGAAAGCTACAGCTTACTGTTTACTTACTCTGCTTTTCATTACGTCTTCTCCCTCACTACCTCAAATACTTTTAATAATACTACAGATATCTGGATCTGACTGAATATTTATATATTCTAAGCTGGACTTCAAATGCACAATTTTAAGAAATATTAGGAGAGCAAATTACACAATTGGCAGCATTTCACACACACAAAGAAGGCTAAGTCATTTTCTTGTTTGGTTGCCTCAATAGCACAAGTGAGGCGAAGCTTATGGTGGGATGTGGTACCTGTTATTAGATCAACTGCTACAAGTGGGAAGGAACAGACACGCCCTCAGGCATATCAAGCACTTCTTTGGGTCTCAAATAAAAGCAGCAATCTTCAAAGCTAAGCTGCTCTAACTAATGTGTTAATCAAGCCATCTGAAAGAAAAGTAGCTCGTATCTCTGATATTGGAAGGCTCGCTAACAAAGAAAGAGGAGACACAGCTTGCTCTGTTAAAACAAAGAAGTAACTCATCTCCTGAAAAACACAGACTTATTACTGAGGTGGGGATACAGGAGAAATCAGAAGAGAGGTTAAGAAAATCATAATACCTATAAAACCAGTATCTCTAACAAGTCCATCATTTTTACCTTTTAACAGAGTCATGAATTTTAATATTGAGGCTTATCTTTTGAAGGTGCTTTGTAGATGTCTCTTGAGGGTCAGGACTGATTCATCAGAGATAGAGTGGTTACTTTATGAGAAATGTTCACCTACTCGTCATTGGCATCTCTCACTTACTGAGCATTTGCAAGGACCTTGGGGGTTTCTTGACTCACTTTCTGTAAGGTCATTTGGTTATGCAGGTTATTTCCTCTGGGGACTACAGAGATATATGAGCAAATAGATGTGTGGTTTTGATAGTGTTATGGTAGCTTCATTACTCTCAGTACAGGTAATGTGCAGTCATTTGAAAGATTTAATGCATACATTATGTGTTCTTAAAATATAAATAATTATTTTTTGAAAAAGTTGCTTTTTAATTAGAAATCAACAATTTCCGGGTTTTTTTCCTCTCGGTCCCAAGGGCAGAGATTATTTATATAACATCTAAAGGACACTAAAGCCATCCAAATGCTTTCTACTTCATTCAAGACAATGAGAAAAATACTGAAACAGAAACATGTCCTGCCCCTGCTAAAGAATGCTTTACTTTCATTTCCAGAAAGTTAAAAATAGAGTTGAATCTACATGTGAGCTTTAGCATCACTCCCCTACCTTTAGAGTTTACAATCTCCTATAAGGAAGTGACAATTAAGACTCCTGCATGCAAGAAAACCTAGAGCATGACTACAATACTGTACCGTTAACAGCCACTGACTCAGTGATGTCTGAAATGTGCCTTGCAACCCTGTTTCTTCCTCTTCTCATCTTTTGTGTTCATTTTTTTTTAATACAATTGTAAAAATAGATCTGATTTTTGTTCATCTTTCAAAAATTTCAGGCTGATTATAGAGTTGTCTAAAGCTCTAAAAATAAGTCTTCAGCTACTGTCTGTGTTCAGTCCTGTGCAATTACATTCTTCTTTCATACTTTACATAACGAGAAAAGATTCCAATTCTGTAATCTGACTAGCATCCTGATCTTCTACCTAATTATCTTAAGTTTCAACCTTTTATTTTCTTTCTATCACATAAGTACCTATTTCAGGTGATTTATATCTGTATTTTCTTTGCAGGTACAGCATATTACAAAATCCAACTGAGCCCCTTTGCTATTCAATACCGTCACTTTGAGTTATTATTTGTAATCATAATTTCTCTTTTCATTTGAGAAAAATACTTAGCTCTATGTCATTTTCTCTAGATTCACAAGCAGCATCCTATTTGCCATACAAAAAACCCCCTAACTCATCATCATTGTAGGAGCATCACTGGCTACAGCTATATTTGGCAAAGAACAAATTGAGCCTGATTGGTCCCTCTAAACATCATGTTTGGTTTGTTTTTTTGTTTTTTTTTTTTAAAATATCACAGCTGCCCTTTCTGGCTTAGAATACGTATTATTTCTGATTTCAATCATTCCTTGAAAATTATGTCTGATCCTGAATTCAGAGAGAATTTTATTACTAACTTTAGTAGAAGCACAGTCTATGTTTCTATCCCTGCAAACCCTCTGCATTACCAGTGAGCAACAAATTACAGTCCGATATCTTACATATAGTAAGTCTCATTTATGCACCTAAGATGGACGGAATTGATTTTTCAGAAGTGGTTAGCACCCACAGGAAAATTTATGTAGCTTTCCTTAGGTCCTGAAATTGTAGCTGAACACTCTTGACGTTTGGCAATGCAACCTTTTTACTAGTTAGCTTTACGTTATTTGTATGCCTCATCACTCTCGTGGTTGATTACAGTAATAATTCTTGAGAAACTTGCTAGTCCCAAAGTATAACAGAGATCAACTACCTCCCCTGCCAGATAGGAGTGTCTGACATGAGAATATCTGAGTGTATTTCTCCAGGAATTGAAGAGCCCATTTTTTAAGACAAGACTGGATGCTCTTAGTTGGAAAAAGTTCTTACCGTACACTGAAAAGTTGGTATGTAAACTGTAGATACAGAGCAATTTGTTAAAATGGGATTTTAAACTCAAAATCTGTTTTTGCAGATTTGGCTCTTAGGTTTTTCTGAATAAAACCATGCAGTATCAGCAAAAGGCTCCTGGAGGTACCTATCAAATCATCACACAGATTTTTAGTAATAACAGCGGTAAACCCAAAAAATCTAACTACCATCCTTCAAGTATGAACGATGGTAAAGCGCCAATCAATATTTATAGCTAAGCATTAAAATGTTTTGAATTCTGTTTACTAGCAAAGAAACAGGTCAAGACAAACTTCAGGCTTAATAATTTCCAGCTGAATGGATTTAAAAAAGGCCAAATCTTTTGTGAAGTAAAATGGAATGTTTTATCTGAAGAGCTCTGGCTGTAGGAGTATGTAATTCCAAGGCAGATTTCCTACTCACCAGCAGGTTTTTGGCTTGCATATTTCTAAATGCACACAAGATCACAGGCCAAATTTTGTTCTGACTTGCATCAGTTTAATACAAAGTAACTGAAATAGCCTAGTATTTTTTACCAAGAAGAAAGTATTTTAAGTGAACAGAAAAATATTTCACCAAAAGCACTGTGACACGCTTGCTAAATGAGAATCTATTCAACACTCCCAGTTTTATGATTAAAGCCTCTACAATGCCCAGAGCAATTTTAATTTTTTAAAAACTATCTTGGGCATAAAATTCTTGCGAAACATGGTGGTTCCAATATCTAAGATAAGGAAAAAGGAGAAATATATGCAAATAATATCCCAGTCTCAGGCTCATCAAGTCAAAATCAGAATAAGTTATATCGGGTAGCACCTGTTTAGAATGCTTGCTTTTAAATGCTGCATGAATTAGAAGATATTTGAAACTTAAAGCAGTGTGTCATCTGCCACAAGGAAGCTGATAACACTTCAAATGCTAACAGTAGAAGATGTGTTAATTATTTATGGACAGTAATATCTCTTAAAAACCATCTTTATTTGAACCATATTAAAACTGAATGATAAGAAGTTAGAAGCAATATTTCATTTCCTCATCCAGATCTTTCAACAAATTGTTTATGCCCTACAAAGACTGTGAAAGACTTTTCACTAACAATTGGGATAAAGTGTTGACTCAAAAAATAACACGTTTATTTTTATTTATTTTTAATGTAGATAGATGTCTACTCTATTAAAATTCAAAACAGTCAAAAGCAAAAGCACCCAAATAATCTTTCAAGATATGGAAATACTTCTGTTTAAAAATAATATGCGCAAAGAAAAAAAGGGAGCATTTTGAAAGTGTTCTTAGATTTCAGTCAGCAATTTGTCAAAACCAGGCTGAAGAGCATAGAGATGAATGATGTATATTCATTTGATATATTCAGCTGTGATCTTTAAAGACAAAAATGTTAAGGTTGGAACCTTCTCCTCCCAGCTAACTCCTCCTCCTCCTCCTCCTCCCCCCACCTGATAATTCCCCTTTCTTATCCCACTGCTATAGATATGCCTAAAATAAACCCCTTGGATCTGAACTCCAGACAGACAAGGGCCTGAATTTGTAGCTTGCAGCTTTTCTTAAAAATCAGCCAATTCCATACACCTCAAAAAAAAAAAAAAGTTCCCATTTGGAATTCAAATCACTAAGGTTAGTATTGTTCTAGAGCTGCTTTGGTTTGGTGGGGTTTTTTTTGTTTGGTTGGGTTGGGTTTTTTTTGTTTTCTTTTTTTTTTTTCCTGCTATGAAGCATGAGTCTTTGATCACGAATTTTAGTTTAGAACAAGATTTTTGGGCTGAGCCTCTTCCTTTGCAGCTCAGTGTAAATTCAACCCGCATCAGTCTATGAACTGCGCATGCCAATCATCCAGAACAAGCCCATGCAGAATTGCCCGGATGAATCCAGGTACTTTAAAAGAAATTCTGCAGAGAGAAGCAACAGGAAAGCTATTCCAGAATTACTATTACAGACTGCCAGATTTGAGTGGAAGGTGGGAACGGCCAGCCATTCCCCACTGCATTTGATCTTTCGCAATCGAAACTCTAAGCCTGCTCTTTGGCTGACGCTGCAGAACCAGGAAGATGACATCTGCATCAGGACACTACGTTATCATATGGCAGTGTAGTTCAGATCTGACGTAATTTTGCAGTTAAATTAAACTTGACTATCTTTGGCTTTTTCCAGATGAAAATATAAAAGTTACAAATCTGTTAGATTTTTAGCTTAGCTGGTTTCACATACCTTACATTCTCTAATAGTAACTTTACTTCTTACCTATTGCTTTTCATAATTAGATCTCAAAGGGTTTTACAAATTAGGTATGGCATATTTGTTATATTGATTGAAAAACTGAGCTGTAGAAAGGTAAAATGACTTACTCAAGGTCAATGCAACAGGTCAGTGATCCATCTAGGAACAGACATCCTCGGCTCCAAAACACTGTTCTATTTGCTAGGCTAGCAGTTTCCAACTTGAAGCCCATGGACCTCTGGGGTTCCGCAGATTAAATCTCTAGGCTACATAATACGTAATCATTTCCTTTGCTTACCACAGTTCCTATACATGCATCAGAATATATCAACCATCCTGTGCTCAGCACATAAATGTATCAGCTCTCCTTGGTACTCCAGCACATGGAAAGTCTTTCACATTAGCGTTGCTAACTAAGGTGTCAGACAATTATGCTCGGAACTGCCACCCACTTAGATAACTAGAGCAACAATGTAGGGCTACAGACAATACACACTCAAAGAATGCTACTGAGGAGCGAGCATATGAGAACTGCCCTGTACTCCGGAGAAGCCTACAAGGCAATCAAGGTACCTATGTGTGTGCATGTGCATCTGTTGAGTGTCAACTAAGGTATGCTCCAGCACTTTCTGCGGTGGGCAATATGCACATACGTTTCTGGGGGCAGGGTGAGGCAGAGGAAGGGGGAGAGGGAGAAGGACAAGAGGAATGGTGGGGTACAATGTCTGAGCAGATAACCTTCCTATGCAACACAAAGACCTATACACCAACTGGTGTTAAAATTAAAACAGAAACACTCCTTAATGCAGCCTTAGTAAAGCAGTTTATACTTTTCATATCTGGTATTCTGGGCTGTCTGAAGACTCGGGTAGACACATTGACATTGATGACACAATGCTGAAGTGCTCAATTGCTCAAGAACCATGAAGTAAACAGTTAGAACAGGAAGTTTCAAAGAATAAGTAAATAACTAGGATTCTGACATAATCGCGTAACTTCAGGTACTTACTTACAACTTATCCAAGACCTGTCCAGTTTGTGAGGAAAAAAAAGGACAAGTAGGAAAATACCAATGTATTTAAGATAGAAAGTCATGATTCAGGTTCTTGCTACAACAGTCAACAGGCAGTCTGTTTACTTTGATCCCCTAAGGATCTGTGCTGGTTTTGGCTGGGATAGAGTTAATTTTCTTCAGAGTAGCTAATATGGTGCTATGTTTTAGATTTGTGATGAAAACACATGTTGACAACACACTGATGTTTTAGTTATTGCTGAACAGTGCTTACACAGCATCGAGGTCTTTTCTGCTTCTCACACTGCCCTGCCAGGGAGCAGGCTGGGGGGCACAAGAAGCTGGGGCGGGGGGAACACACAGCCAGGACAGCCGACCCCAACTGACCCACGGGATATCCCACACCGTATGACGTCATGCTCAGCAATAAAAAGCTGGGGGAAGAAGAAGGAAGGGGGGCGACATTTGGAGTTATGGAGTTTGTCTTCCCAAGTCACCGTTACACATGCTGGAGCCCTGCTTTCCTGGAAATGGCTGAACACCTGCCTGCCAATGGGAAGTAGTGAATGAATTCCTTGTTTTGCCTTGCTGGCACACATAGTTTTTGCTTTACCTATTAAATTGTCTTCATCTCAACCCACGAGTTTTTGCTTTTTTACCCTTCCCATTCTCTCCCCCATCCCACTGTGGGGGAGCGAGCAAGCGGCTGTGTGGTGCTGAGCTGCTGGCTGGGGTTAACCCACAACAGGATCACAGGCACCGAGCCCAAGAACAAAAAAGACCGAAGTTGCAGCTGAGTGCTCAAGTTCCAGAAGAAAATACCACGTTCCAACTGAATCCCTTTCATCAGTCCTTAACTGATGCCTCTGCTGTAAGAGATCTTAAGAGACTAAAATGTTTATTAAAACTTAAGCATAATGCAGATTTGTCTGTTGCAGAGTTGATAATAGGCAATGGTGATAACTCACAAAATTTGCATAGCTATACTAGTTTGTACCTAACTACAAACTGCCTTGAGGATGCTGACAAACACGTCATGCACACTGTCTCCAAATCATTGAGACACTCCACTGATGCTAACGGCATCTGAAGTTAGAAAGCACTACTCATCATTTTTTACCCTGTGATCAAATTTGAACATCAGAGAAACCTCAAGGGCTTGTTTTGAGTTTTGAAAACACTTCTTTCTTAGACTAGAACCTTTTTCTTCAAGTAGCACGTATTTTCTTTCTTCCCTTCTCAACAATCTCTGCAAGCTCTAATTTTCCACACACATTCCCAGTTGTGAGCACGTGGCTGACAAATCTAGAGGTACAAATCACAAGTTGAGTGATTGAAAACTCTTTGCTGCTGGAACCATAATTAAAAAAAAAAAATTCTACTGAATTTTAGGATGGCCTGAATGGATCAAACCAGTAACAAAAGGGCTGCCTTTAAGCCATTCTGCTAGTTCAGACACGTTCAAAAATGTTGTTGGGGTAACTTCATCCCAAGAGACTTTGTGCTAGATCAGGTATCACTTCTCCTCCCATAGTTCACCAGAATAAATCATGAGCTTGGTTCAATCTGGCAAAAAGACAGATCTAACTCTAGTTTATACTTCCAGATAATCCAGTAGTGCACAGATCTAATCTTAATGATCACAAATGCAATCTGCAAATGTTATTCTCCTTGCTTTAAAACAGAGCTAGGGAGTGGGAGTGGTAACATTTGCTTATCAGACCTAAACACAAGGCAAAGAGACTGAAACTCTATTTAGCAGGCTGTGTTACAAAGCAGGAGTTCCTTAGACCTTTTACAACAGTAATCTCATAGCAAGCCTTCTCAAAAAGTTTGTAGCAGGTATTTCTCTTCCTTTAGTTTGCAATGTGCTGATCTTATCCTCTCACTGTTAAGCCTGACAAAAATGCATTCAGAGAAAAGTTCATTAGACCTGCCCCAGTGACTATAACAGTGATGAACTAAGGTAAGTTAGAAACTTCGGTTTCTTAGTAGCTTGATCAGTTTAATGGAAAGGAACAATTAAATACTGTGGCCAAGAGTTATAGCACGGATATAGATACTATTAACTGAAGTTGGGTTTTTAAATGCTATGTTGTCTAGCTGCTTCTGATTTTACTTAAGATACACGTCAGTCCCTGATTGTCCCCTTTCCATGTCAGCAATGTGACATAAACGATCTGTTATCTCGGTGCTTCTCCTCACACCACTTTTACCAAAATAGACAACATCATATAAATGGTCCAACTACACTGGTCTGAGGCAGTGTACGTGAAATTGTAGTTTATGTTCAGCAGCACTATTATGTAAGATTAGAATAACCAACCTCTTTAATTTTTACAACCTGAAGTGTATTGCATTTAAAAATAGTCTTACAGGCCATTCTACATCTGTGTTTATATGACGATGAATCCTTCTGCAATTTAAGCATTGAAATATTTTGTCCCCATTCTGACACATTATCGTAAAGTGTAAGGATTACAGTAAGGATGGCTATTCCTAGGGGCATAATATTAGCTGCATATGAGATTGATGTTGGTAGCTACAACGAAGCATAATACCACTATCTCTGCTATAACAGAGCATTAGAAGTTCTCTTGCTGACCTACAGCTCTAAAAATAAATGCTGAGTGACTTGAATAGCTTTGCAGCAGCTCCTAAGTTAAAAAGATTGAACTACAACAGAAAAACTAAATACAGTATTGTGAATTCTTCAAGTACAATTAAAATGCGTATAATTTGAAGCTTCCATTTTCGCATACTTTAGTACATACCAATACTCAGACAATGCTGCAATTCGATATTAAATGCACATATGAAGCTACATGACAAACACAGGTAACACTCAGGTCTCATGCTATCTTGACCTCAATGAAGAAATGGTTTTCAAAAATTTGGACAACACTCCTATGCATTTAGCAACTATTACATTTTAATAACTCCATAAATCAACAGTGATGCATCCTCAAAAGCTTGTAAATACTCTCCAGCACCTTTGATATTTACAACTTCATTAATATTTCTTTTACCTTTTCTGACTTAGTAATACACATGGGAACAGTCTTACCATGACTTGCCACAAAGGTCAAGCCGACCTTTAAGTAATTAATTCTGGGGAACTGGATGAAGTCTGAGTGGGTACCTCAGTGAGCATCTTCAAGCAGGAAGATATGTGTTTGTTTATTATGATTGCAAATTACTGCTTCTGATGTTTATGACCACAAAAGGCACCTTGTTCTCCCAGTACTCATTTAGAATACAGTCAAAAGTAACAGAAAGCAACCATCAAATTTAAGAAACATAACAGTAACACGAAGCAATTTTCAAAGTTGATAGCCACTAGTAATACACAGAATGGATTAAAGTCAAACTGTTTTCACCTCCCTCTCAGAAAGCTTCCTTAAATAAATAGACTTGTGGATGTAAGATATTTTATACCACTATAACACGCACTGTCATTCAGCTCTTGCTTTACCTCCTCATCAGATCTACCTTCCCATAATTCAGAAACTCTTTGGGATGCAGTCTGACTACCTGGTACTGGACCCATTCCCTCAGTTGGTCTACAGGCAGTGGGAAAACAGCATGTTCTAACACTGAAGGCAAGCAATTGCAACAGGAAAACCAGGCTGGAAAAAGAAAAAAATATTCCTAGACAGAAGTGTCAACTAGACCCAGATAAGTAAATATTCTTAGGAGGAAGAGACAACTAGATCTAGATAAGTAGGTAGATGAAGTAGTTAGTAGCCTGAGTTTCCTCCCTCCAGACAGCCATCTTCTTCAATTCAGTCAACTGAAATAATATGTATGATTGAAGATTTTCTGTGAAAGGAAGAGGTTAGGAAAACAGACAGTATCAAGTATACACTCAATGTTTTTAGACTACATAGAATGCACTTGAAAGAAAATGAATGGAATACTAAAGTGTCATCTTAGTTTACATCTGCCTATATCGCTGCCAGTATTTATTCATACACTTCATGCACAGCAGAAAACACATAAAATCTTCTCTGCCCACCTGATGTCATCTTGCCAATACAACAGTATTACATAGTGGCATCTATACAGAGACTTACCATGTTCTTCTGTCAGCAAAGTTTTTAAAGAAGCACTACTATAGATTAGAAGTTTGTAAGTGTCTTTATCAATAAAGTGTCTTTCAGTGTCTTTATCAATAGTTTCAGGGGCAAACAGGAAAACAAAAAGTTGAGGCAAAAATTCAGAATCTCAGTATTCTAAAGCTCTGGTTCCCAACAAACCAGTTTAAGCATATAAACAAACACAGGCAGTGGAGACTAACCTGAGGCTTTCAAGTTTGACAATTTCAAACTCATTCTCAGAAATTACACAGTTCTGCTCATTTACCAGTTAGGTAAGAAACCTACTTATCAGTCCTGATATTCTTGTGACCGACCACTCTTACCCTCATTTTTTCAGTGGGAGCCAGCGTAAGAAGGTGGTCATCTGTTCAAAAGCACAGTGTGATTCATTAGAAAGCAGCAGTACCTGACCTCTACTTTGAGTAGCTAAGTAACAGGGTGCAAAACATTTGCATGTAATGCTATCCATCTCATTTTACACCCGTACCAACACAAATAATCATACACAGGCAGAGCAACAGGGAATGAGGTTCAAGAATTCCCAATTCTTGTTTTTCTGACAAAACCTTCCCCCGGTGAAAAAAATTCAAATCCCACCTCCATTAAGAACAACATGCATGTCAAACTTCTTTTTTATAATAAAAATCTCATCCAATGTAACTTTAAATAAAAATCCCAAATCTACTGAAACCAAGGATTGCATTGCACATCCACTTCTCTTCCTAAATGGAGGATGAACAAGAGAATTAGCCTAAAGTGCAACTGTTACTTATGTGACAGCATACTGCAAGATGCTAAGACATTATGCTGATCTGAGTGGTGTAAGAATCAAACAGGAACAGAATGGTTTCAACACTTCAAAAAGCCATTCCAAAATTTGAGTCACCTAAGGTCAGCAAACCCAATGGCTAACAGGCTTGCTGTATTCTGGGCTATGACAAATGATCTCATCTTTCCAACATGCTTGCTCCAGATTTCTAGACAAGTCATAAATTTACAGTACAGCCAAAATTGGTGCACTGTCTGTTTGCAGCCCAAAGCTCATATCAACTCTACTTCCCCTGACGTTCTCTCATCTTTATCTGTCAAAGCGAAGGCCTTATCAGAATGCCTTGACAAGCATTTATCCATATTTAGTTAGGCACTTTCACATTTCCCCCTCTATTCTTATTCTTCAGTTCTGTTCTTCTCCTTTTATTGTTCTCCAGCATATTTGGTACACTGCAAACACTCAGACAGAGTAGGCAGAATCCATGAACTTTCACCTTAAAAAAAGATGAAGAAAAAAAAGGTATTCTACACAGACCCCACATTGTATAAGCTCATATTCTTCCAGTCAGACCTTACAGCACTTTAGGAAACACTAGCTTACAGTTTCTGAATAGTTGATTGTCACTCATCTAATATGAAAAACCGTGTGCCATCCTAAGTACTTTTGCCCTTTATAAAAATACTTTTCTTTACAATTATGCATGAATGTAAAACAATTTTTAAATGAACTACATCCATAATTCCTAGAATATAAGACGTCCTCCTCACTCATATGCATTATACTTCAAAACTAAGCAAATTTCAAGCCTTTGATACTGCTTGCACTATTGCTTGAAAAAAAGGCTCAACCACTTAATTTCCAAACTAAGAAGCACCTGAAAAGTGAAAAACATAATGGAAGGTACTTTAACATGTAACAGAATTCAAGCTGTAAGGCTGTAACTAGTACTTTATTCTGAGCTCCGTAGAGCTTAGCATACAAAGTTTGCGTACAGGAATCTGCTCACCTAAACATCTGCCAATAGGGAGGTGTTAAAATGAAAGCCATCCTAACACTTAACGGCAGCAGTGTATATTCATCACAGCAACACACTCTCCTTAGCATGACTTTAGAAAGACCAAATAATGGTTATTGACATTTCTGACAATGAAAACTTTGAAGTTCTATTTCTGTTTGTATATTTTTGACTTATGCACTAGGGTTCACCCATGCAAGCTCCTTGGACAAACAGCATGACCAAGCAGAGAGGGTTATACTATTATTTTAGATGGTAGGAAAAACAACTGGGTTATATTTGGTAAGAAGTATGCTGCTGTGTCCCTCCATTAATGATTCTCAACAGGATAAGATGGCAGGCATACAGTTTTCTGCTGTAACACTAGGAAGCATATCCATTATACATCTGTAGCATTTTTTTCTGTTTCAGTTACTACTGCTGTTCATTTAGGTCACAAGGTACAACACTGTGTTTTTAGAGCCCAAGGTTATTTCCTTAGGTAGGTGGATAGCTAGATGCAATACAGGTTGCAAATGCACATTCTACTTTAGAAGCAGCTTAATGTGAGTATATATGGGTGTGTGTATCTGAACTGATGCAAAACTAGGAATTAAAAAAATCCTCTTGAAACTCTGCACACTCTTGTGAAATTAAAAAAAAACAAAAGTGAATCATAGCTTGTCCTGTGAACCTCTGCAGGAACAAATATCATCACATACTGCACTGTCTGAGGGAAAAATATGGCATCTACAAGACAGTTTTGAGCTTTCAAAGGAAATATGCCCTGACAAGCTCAATAAATGAGCCAAAGTTTTATATGCAAGATATTCTGTGAAACTCTAGCTTGGAAAATTCCAGCACAGAAGAAATGAACCCTTTAGCAAAACTGTTCATTTCTAAAACAAATAAATAGAAAAAAAGACAAGAGGGACAAATCACAAACCAGCCAGGTTTATGTATTTAAGAAATAGATATTTTAAAATAAAAAGGGGGTCATCTTTTTCTTAAACAGCTTAAGGAGGAAAGCTTTTTATTTCCAAAAAAGCACAGAGTAAGTAACAATATTTCTTTAAAGAAATGAGCCTGATATTGTATATTTATCAGGCACTCTGGGGATCTGTATGGTGAATACATGCCAGATATTTTAGAGAGAAGATACTAATCTGTTTATACTCCTATA
>VYZW01059678.1:1213-17730 GCA_013401315.1 Balaeniceps rex
TAACTGAAAAAGGAATATTTATTTCCAGTCAAAAGGGACAGACATTTCTGGCAAGAACTTAGAGGAAGCTAGTTTTGTACATGATTAGTTCCTCTGACTTTAGTGGACCTACACATCCAAGCATATGTCTCAGTTTTTGTCTGCTCACAGCCTAATTGATAATGTGTAGAAGGACTACAGACGGACTCACCCACTGTGTTTAATTTGTGTAGATTTGGTTTCTTGTTTCTTCTTTTCACATGCATTAAATGTCTTCCAAAGGATTTATTTTACATCTGCCACTCTGTTAGCCTGCAGTCAGTGGTTTTCCTCCTACTGCAGATGAAACCTCAGAAGAGCAGCTCTGAAAGGCAGCGCTTTTTTTTCAGAGAAAAAAGAAACAGATGACAACAAAACTATCACACACAAAAATGTCTCTCCTTTATCATTCTAATCAAACCTGATATTCATTTTTGAAAGTGTAAACTTAACACTCCACCTGGGAATACCTGGTCATCAAAGCTGAACCTGGCCTGGCAGCATGTACAGCAGGCTTGTCTGAACGCCATGGGACAGATCTTTGGCTGGCATAAATAAGGATTGCTGCATCTGAACACAGTGGAGCTACACTGATTTACACCAGCTCAGGGACTAGTTCTGTGCATTGATTTACTGGAGTCAGTTTGAACCCATTAGACTTATGCCAATGTAAACGTGAAGAAACCCAGTGGTGAATCAAGCCCAAAAAGAAAGAAATCTTTAGATAACTACTTAACGGCTGTGGAAATATTGGCTGGCTCTCATAGGACTTCATTACCACATCTGATGAGAATGCTGATTTATGGAGATCAGTAAACAAATTTCGGCAGAAAGGGTGTCACAGAAAAAACAGAGAAACATATCCAGTATATGGAAAAGACTATCTCAGGGACTGTATTTGCTTGCACTGTCTGAGCCAGGGTAAGATTTAATGGAAGACGTCTCTAACTAACAGTTTGGATTTAAAGGGAGCTGAAAGGAGCAACACAAAGCCCCTGTGGCCTGTTGATATAAAGGGCTAGGGGCAAGGAGGATCCTAGTGCTTTTGGTTCATTCAATGACTCATCATGCAACACTGGGCTCGTCATTTGACCCTTTCTTGCCTCAGTGAACTCAACTGGAGATTAGGGTGAAAAATGTAGGTTCCTATTGGAAAACAGATGATTTATAACAGAACTTCCTTGAGTAAATACATTACAAAGAAGTGGTAAATCCATAAATTTTATACGCACAGTGATAAACAATGGAGTTGCTGTCTGTAACAACCCCAATTTTTCCTTCCTTCTTCAGCTTGCTTTCTTGTCTTACTGCATTATTCTCACCATAAAACCATGCACATTCATAACAGATTAGCAAATAAGGGTAACTTTGTTACTTTCTGAATTTGTGGTCTGGTAAGAGATGTGAGAGTAAAAAGAGATTCCCACTCCTCCCATAAATCAGTGAAGGCAATGATGCCAGTAATATCTACTCTGATATCAAAAGTAAGTTTTAAAAAAATTGTTTTGGACAGTTGTCTGGACCAAGCAATTGCAATTGCTGGTGGCGTGTGCACATGTGTGTATTGGAGATGTAGAGCAGAACCTGTTCACAATCTGTTTTGGAGGCATTAGTACATTTTGTATTTTCCCAAGTGAGCATGTGATCCACAAACTGTCTTGTACTGAAGGTAATTTTATTTGGTAATGAATTGTATGTTCGTCATCTTGAATGGCTTTCAAGTATAAAAAAAACCCCCAAACTTCATTTTATAATAAAATCTCTATGAAGATCAAAATCAAACATTAGGAAAAAGAAATGGATTAAAAGTCTGAACAGCGTTTGTTGTCTTAATTTTACAATTTAATGGTTTGGACAGCTCTCCTCACTACTGTTTTTCTCATCAAAATGATCACAAAAGCTTTGACTATGACCAACAAAAATATACAAGTGTTCTGCTAGTGTATCAGATAAAAGATCTATAGATCACTTTGACAGACTGGCTGCATACAGAGCTAATGGTGTAAGAAATGTGAAATGATGGAAGGGTCATGAAATACAGTAAAAAACCCCACATCCCATAAGAATTAGGATTCTTTCAAAGTTCAAATGTCAGCCAGTTAAACTCATTGTTTAACTGCTGAGACAAAAAGCCACAAAGATCCCAATGCTATCTCGTGGAAGAAGGGTTTTTTTTCCCCCCTGATGGCAGCTTGTAGATGCCAAAGGTCTTGATATAGAGAAGGGTGCAAGTATAGCAGCAGCTAAGGAGTCTCAATCAGATAAACTGACATCTGTGACAGATAGCTCTCTTACACAGGACTCACTAAGCCTTGCTTGCCTTTCTCACGGGAATGATCCACCACTATTACAGTATCTCTAATGCAGCTACTAACATGCAGTTTTAGACTCATTCACAGTTTGAAACAAGATCACATTTACAGTGAAAAGCCGAAGTCTTAAGTAGCGTGGAAACTCAGTTCAGTTTTCCTTATCACTTCCCTTCTATAGCTTTAATCAGGTGTTTTATTTATTAGGGATTCAAAAATAGTCTCAATGAATGGCCATTCATTTCTCCCATCCCCATCCATTTTGTTACTTTTTATGCTACATAAATGTGTCTGCAACATGTCACCAAATAGAAGTTTAAAAAAGATATTTTATAAACTAAAACCAGTTGTTCTTTCATGTTATAAATAACACTGCTTGCACAAAAATTGAAATGAAGAGTACTTAAAATTAAGTTTTGCATGCATTAAAATGTATTTATACTACAATAAGAAAGGATCAAATATGATTTCCTAACATGTTTTCCATAGAAAATCTGATCACTAGATATTCCTCCCAGTTCTGAACAAAAAAAGGAAAATAAAAAAGTAATTTCAGAAAAATTTCACTTAATTTTGGGGGATTAGGAGAATGTGACAAAGATACATGGAAAATTCTTGGAAAGGTACAGAAGAGGATGTATTTTCTAGATAGGATTCAGGCATTTTTATATGAAATAGGCACACTTCAGGAAAAGAAAGAAAAAAATTGCATACTGGATGAAGGAATAGGATGCATACACTCATAATAGGGGACAAATAAACAATCTATGTGTCAGAGTAAAAGAATGTCATTATTTCTTTCTGGAAAATCACTCCAAGCAGAAAGTGATACAAAAGTGTAAAAAGCATCCAGGAAAGGATTCTTTCACCAAGTGAGTTTTAAAGTGAAGTTTAGATCAGGTTCCTAAAAGAAAATATCTTATGTCACATTACAAATATGAACAACTACAGAGGAAGAAGGGATACTAATTTTGAACATGAGTTTCCCCTTGACTCCATCCTAACTAATCTGCACTTGGATTCTGATTCTCTTTGTCTTCAGATATATTCTATCTTTCTCCTAATTAGAAGAAATTTAGTTCATAACTGAAACAAATGAGCTGTACCTACACTAAATGTGTCCCTGTATGTCTCAAAATAAGTGATAGACCTCTCCCACATTCTGCATGTTCTTGTGCTCTTATCAGGGTTACTTTCTGTGAATTTTGAGTATTAGTGAAGAAAAACCTGTAGCACCTTTTAATTTAAAGTTGCCATTTACCTGTACAGAGCCTGGAAAAGTGAAAGCTGTGATATAAACAGCTGTCACCAAAAGCACCAATAGTAGTAGTACGGATTATGAAAAATATTTCCATTTTTCTGAAACAAGAATAGCACTAAATACTAGTTTAAGGTTAAAAATGTCTGATCTTCACGGAAAGATATATTTATTACAAAACCAGATTTCTTTTTATTCCCTGGAGCTCTTACAAATGCACAAGACACAGTTTCAATACCTTCAGGAGCTGCTTCAAAACAGATTATTGATATTCTGGCCCACAGCTCTCTTCGAGGATATTGAGTATCAGCTGCCTCAAAGGTTGGCGCCAACCTTCCTCTTCTATGCACCACAAACCAGAATTAATTGCAAATCAATCGAACAAACTACAACTGATCAGTAAACCAATTAGTAATTTTAGCTGTTCATCCTGTCTTCATTTACTAAGGGGAAAGATGTGGGATGAAGGAAATTGATTTCTAGTTAACATTTAGGATTTTTTTTCACCCTGGTAACAAGGATGCCCTTGTAACAACATTTCAAGCAGGGACATATCCAAGCTAGGCAATTCCAGCAGTTCCATTACATTCTTCTTGTGGTTCTTTTTATTTCTTATGGTCCTTTTTCTTGCCTGTATTCCTTTGGATAACAGGCAAAAGATCATGTGCCTTTCGCTGTTCTGGTTGCTCTGTTTTTTTCTCAATCCATGACTGAGAAACAAAGGAACAGTGCAAATTGCATGTACATGATCTCCACTGCATGTGAATTTTCCCTTTATTGCATAGAAGTGTGGCTATAACCATGGCAGAGGGAAATCCTGTTAAAGACTGGCTGTTGGTCTTGATTCACTTAAGGATGTTGGGAAATGTCTTGTACTGTATTGACCTTTTTATTGTATATCTTCCTTGTGCCAAGGGAATATTCTATACAAAATATTCAAAAGGAGCTGTCGTGGTTTAGCCCCACTCGGCAACTAAGCACCACGCAGCCGCTCGCTCACCCTCCCCCTCCCCGGTGGGATGGGGGAGAGAATCGGAAGGGCAAGAGTAAGAAAACCCACGGGTTGAGATAAGAACAGTTTAATAATTGAAATAAAATAATAGTAATAATAATAATAATGNGCTGTGCCCCCTCCCAACTTCTTGTGCACCTGGCAGAGCATGGGAAGCTGAAAAAGAAAGTCCTTGACTAGTCTAAGCATTACTTAGCAACAACTAAAACATCAGTGTGTTATCAGCATTCTTCTCATGCTAAATCCAAAACACAGCACTATGCTAGCTACTAGGAAGAAAAGTAACTCTAACTCAGCTGAAACCAGGACAGGAGCTCATCGTTGCAGCTCTTACAGACCATGCTCTTCATCCTCTGGTGAAACTCTGTGCTGTCCTGAAGGCTGAAGTTCCTAGTCTTCTGTAGCATTTTTACCCAAATATTTATTCAGTGGAAGTTCTGCAAAGAGCATTTCAGAATGTTTTCTGCTCCTGATTATTCAACTCCTTGCTGTATATGGAGGCTGATTTGTGTGTGCAAGTGGAAGTCAAGACAAATGTAAAGAAAAACTTGTAGAAAGCTCTTTGAATTTGCAGGAACAGCTAGCATTTGGCTTCTGCAATTGTATAAAGTGAATCTGACACTTCAAAAAATGTGTGTACACTCTGTAGACACAACAGCCACATAATTTATTTTATAGAAGACTTGAATGAAATCCTAATTCAATACATTTATTTGACCAGATCTGAGGGAAGATGGTAGGAAGGAATGACAAATTTTTGATGTATGTCAATATTTTACCTTGTAAAGGGTATGATAATAATAATAACTGATAAGAGTCAGATTTTTTAGGTGCATTTTATTATGGAATTAAAACAATAATAGAGGTATCTAGAGATTCTCTAAATGACTTAAAAACTAAGGGGACGGCAGTGTTCCAGCTACCTGTGCTTAAGGTAGTTGCCCAAGATGCAGGGGGCTTAGCCTTGAGGCTTTCTTCTGATGACACTGGAGCAAGCTTTTGCATCCAAATTTTCTGTCTTTGAAGAAGTGTGCCCCACCCATGAGTTCACCACTGTTTCAGAATCTTCTCAGAGCATTCAAGGTGCAAATACCTCCTCTCATGTCCCTTAACTACTATCCTGACTCTCACTGGATTGCTTCATTATTGTTTCTAAAAGGGGAGGAATCTGTGGCCACCTCTGTAGAACCCATACCTGTCCTCAAAAAAGGCAGCTTTTGTTTTTCAATTTCCACTCTGAACTGTGAATGAAGGAGGAAAAGAGATTGAAACCCGGGTCTTCCATGTTTTAGATAAGCATCCTAGCCTCTCTGAGTTTCCGTTGAATTTATTTAAAGTTTTATGTTGCTTAAAAGTGGATTTTTTCTGAAGTTAATTTTTTTAAAAGTGTCTACATATCACTTGTGTATAAGTACTTCACAGTTTTAAGTAACAATGCATGTTGCAGCTACACTGACTTAATCTTTCTCATTATACCAAACATAGGTCATTCCACTGAACATCTTTTCAATTGAATGTATTATTTGTGGTCAAAGCACAGCAGATTTTATTTCATGTAGCAATATGTCTTGGGAAGAAACACAGTTAAATGAAAAAATCAAGTGCTTTAACTGAAGCAGCCAAAGGAAAAAAAAAATCTCAAACCAGGTACATGTCAAGGTCTCAAAAATAAGTTCCTGGAACATCAAAATGCATATACAAGATTTCTGAAGGTCTCCCAAAAATTTTAGCACACTTGCTTTGGAGTAATTAGGCACCCAAGAATTAGATGTCTAATAGTCTATTACAAGTTAATTCCTCAGCAGGCTTTGTTAGAAAATGTGAAAAGAAAAATAGTCCAATTATTTTTGGTTAGGTTGTTTTGCTATTAAATTCCAGTTCTACTCAATAAAACAAAGAAACTTTATCTAGAAAAAAACAAATTTTAACACACATTTTGGGCTTATAACACTATAATTACTCTCAATAAAAAAGAAAAGACATATTTTTCCAGGGAAACAGTATATTTTGTGTAAAACTGTCTATTACTTAAAAAGTAGAAAACTGAACTCCAAAACTGACTGACTGTGCTGACTGTGACAGCAGCACCTTTCACCAGCTGATTGAAATTAACAGTTTCTTTCAGTTGTTCTAATTAAGACCAAGGGGAGTTCTGGAATTCACCAAAGGTGTCTCAAGTTGCTGTCTTGTTTAGGTGTTGGTGATATCAGCTTCCCCTTTATTCAACAAACAGTTTAGTCTAACTTGCAAACAACTCCTTTCTTAGCATGCTTTTTCAAGAAGTACTTGTATTGATACCTTCTACGAGTGCTTCTTAATAGAGAGCACTACAATTAGTGATGAAAAGGAAATAATTTCTGGTGAAAGATTAATACATAGTGGGAGTGATTCTGACTGTGAATACGGGAATGTTGCCACTGAACAAACAGTGACTAAGGACTCCCAGATATTGCCGTTTGCTTTAAATAATGACTACACTTTTCTACCAAGAAAGGGCTGGATCTGGAACACACCCAAAGTAGGGACACCACCACTTTCTGTGTTGGGTCCTACAGGAGCAATCTGTAGTTTGTAACCTGGATGCCTGGGGTCAGAGACCAGGATGGATTAGAAAGGACCCCACAGCTGGTGTAAGGAGCATCCTGGCTGCAGCTAGAGAAATCCCATGCAATGGGCATGTCTGGATCTCCACACACTCTGGGGCATGGCAGTTCAGCACAGCAGTACCTTACCCTTCCTAAGGACAAACACTTACTCAAAACGGCTGGCTTTGAAACGTGTTTGAATGAGGAAAGCCCACTCTTTTGTTCCGTGGTATGGCAGATACAGGATGCACCCAAGGATGGCAGACACATGCTTAGTTCCTAGAGCATCCTGGGATTTCCTGAATCCCTTTGACTGTATTTAAACTCATGTCTGTCATGAAACTGCTGTAATCACCGGGCTGGTTGCAGCCATGCTGTTGCAAATGCACATACCAAGCCATGTTTGCTGATTATCAGTACATACCCACAAGAGAACAGAGGAATACTAGCATATGGCTAAACAGAGCTATACTGTGAACTGCAGTGCATCCTGCAGCTCTGGTCCTCTGACTTTCTAGGTCAGGAACCTAGCTGCATTGTGGTGTGAGCTTGTCGTGGTTTAGCCCCACTCGGCAACTAAGCACCACGCAGCCGCTCGCTCACCCTCCCCCTCCCCGGTGGGATGGGGGAGAGAATCGGAAGGGCAAGAGTAAGAAAACCCACGGGTTGAGATAAGAACAGTTTAATAATTGAAATAAAATAATAATAATAGTAATAATAATAATGATAATAATAATAATAATAATAATTGTAATGAAAAGGAGAACGAGAGAGACAAACAAAAACCCAGGGAAAAGAAAACAAGTGATGCAACCGCTCACCACCCGCCGACCGACACCCAGCCAGTCCCCGAGCAGCGATCGCTGCCCCCCGGCTAACTCCCCTCGGTTTATATACTGAGCATGACGTCATATGGTATGGAATAGCCCTTTGGTCGATTTGGATCAACTATCTTGGGCCGTGCCCCCTCCCAGCTTCTTGTGCACCTGGCAGAGCATGGGAAGCTGAAAAAGAAAGTCCTTGACTAGTCTAAGCATTACTTAGCAACAACTAAAACATCAGTGTGTTATCAGCATTCTTCTCATGCTAAATCCAAAACACAGCACTATGCTAGCTACTAGGAAGAAAAGTAACTCTAACTCAGCTGAAACCAGGACAGAGCTCTCCTTCACTAAACACTCATAGGTGAGGTCTGGAAAGTGAGCAAATACTTCAAGATCCCACAGTTGAGGCTTGTCCAAGGTTATTATGTATGATGCATCTGCTGCATCACTGTAATTTTACAGCTATTATATATGACAGTTCTTCCATACTCAGAGTTTAATCTGGTTATTAGCTATATGCCCATAAACTTCAGACTTCCTTTTTAAATGGATTGCAAGCACATTAGGAAGATATAAATTAAGTGCTACTATGTTTGAGAGAAAACTTTAGTATTGAAGTTTTATTGTAAAGTATTTAAAACCTCCTAATTTTAGCTTCATTGCTATGAAACAAATGGTTGTAGAATCATAGGTCATTTTAGATAGTCTTTTATATGATGCCATTCAGAAAATGATGTATTGTTTAACTTTCATTGAAGAAGGGAAAAAATTCTTGAAATAAAAGTTATATAGTGGGTTTTTTCTTGGGGGATTAATGGGCCATTTAACTGAAAGATGCGTGTGCGGTATTTCATCTTTTTTAATGTAATTATTACAGAGAAGGCAGAGGGTTTAGACATTTACAAAGAGAAAATTGTGTTGTGCTTCAAATGTACTTGCAGTAGCAATGAATTTCGTTCAATTTTCTAATGTACTTGGGCAACTTGAATAGTGAATGTTTTTAATATATTTGCCTGTATTCCTGTTGTTAAGATTAGGTTATGTAGTGCATATGCATATACTATTGATGGACTTATTCCTTCTTGGAATATTTCACATGTCATTATGCTCTTATTTTAATAGGTGTTCTGCAGAGGAGGGACAGTTTATGATGATTACAGGGCCTAATTCCCACAATCCAGGTTCTCTTCCCAAAATCTCCTGCCATAGAGTTGTGTGTGACCATGAGCAAACCCATCTGTGTCTGTGCCTTCTGTTTGAGTCTTTGGTGCTTCTCGGTGTTGTCTGTCTCCAATTTTTGTGTCTGCCTTGTCATCATCCCTGCAATTGTCTTCACTTCTGCAGATCTGTATTAAAAGCATCAGGGCTCTACCTGAGAAAACTGTGAGGTGCTTTGCTCTTTCTGAATTTCTGAAAATTTTAAAGCTGGAGCTCACTGTTTCTGAACAGTGTACTTGTGCTCTGCTTCACCTCTGTTCACCTCCCTGTCCCTCAGCGAAGGCGGCTGGGTAGCGGCACAGCTGTGGGTGGATCACACGGTGCCAGAGGCAGCACAGGCACACACCTGCACTCGGGTCAGGCTCACCAGTGGGCAGGAGAAGATGAGACCATGGTGTTTGGATGGATGCATCATGAGCGGACACACTGCACAGCTCCCCTGCTTCTTTCCAGATCTTCACAGGTAGATCCTGGAAGTGGGGAAGGGTAGATTATGGTTATACATGTAGACACTGTGGTCAGTGGCTGTTTTCTGGCCCAGAAGCCAAATGCTGTTGCTTGTACCTATACCTAAACTCCCTTGCACCATGAAATAGGTGGTTGTCCTGGTTTCAGCTGGGACAGAGTTGATTTTCTTCCTAGTAGCTGGCATAGTGCTGTGTTTTGGATTTAGTACGAGAATAATGCTGGTAACACACTGATGTTTTAGTTGTTGCTAAGTAGTGTTTGTATTAGTCAAGGACTTTTTCAGCTTCCCATGCTCTGCCAGGTGCACAAGAAGCTGGGAGGGGGCACAGCCAGGACAGCTGACCCAAACTGACCAAAGGGCTATTCCATACCATATGACATCATGCTCAGTATATAAACTGGGGGGAGTTGGCCGGGGGGCAGCAATTGCTGCTCGGGGACTGGCTGGACATCGATCAGCAGGTGGTGAGCAATTACATTGTGCGTCACTTATTTTTTATATTCTGTTATCATTATTATTATTATTATTTTCTCTCCCTCCACTGTCCTATTAAATTGCCTTTATCTCAATGCAAGGGTTTTACTTTTTTTTCCTGATTCTCTCCCCCATCCCACCGGGGAGGGGAGGGAGGGTAAATGAGCAGCTGTGTGGTGCTTAGTTGCCAGCTGGGGTTAAACCACGACAGTGGCTTTGCCCATGATGCTTATTGGGAGCAAACACCAGTCTGAATCATCATCCAGAACATGCCCAGGTATGAGCATCAGCTGGAAGAGGCTGAAACTCTGTCAGAAGTTTTACTAGCAGTTAACTCGTATGGGACTGGGCTGAACTCAAGCCCAAGCCCTATTTAGTTTACTAGAGTAGGCAGACAGGCAGCTACTGCAGCAAGGCAGTGGGACATGTGAGCTGCCAGCATAGCAGCAGAGGGGTGGAGAAGGGCTGGAGGGAGGGGAAGGACACCCAGGTACCCCCATATCTGGACTTAGCACAATGGCTCTACTGACAATGATAATAAAATGTAAATTAAACCCAATCTGTGATGAATCCCCCTAATAATTTAAATATGTTTACAATAGCAAAATTAAGTGCCTGCAATGTTTTGGATTTGATATCAGCTGGTATGGATCATGATTGGTTTTTACAGCAGCCAATCAGATCTGGCTTGTCATCTCAAAAAATAGTCCATGTTCATAAACATTATAAATATTCTTTGTTACTACCTAATTTTTCCCTGATCCCCAAAAAGTATGTTCTCTTTCCCATCTTTTTGCCCAAACATTCTGTGTGAGGCACTTCCCAACTGAAAACCCTTCAGAAGAGGCTCATTAGTCTAACACATGATTCCCTGAAGAGGTCAATTCCTCTTCCAGCTATCCTTGTGTTAATAAAACGGTGCTCTCATGCCCTAATTGGCATTATTTTCCCAAAGAGAGAGGACAAGAAGTGGCCTAGGCCCCGGAGGCATTACCTTCCCCATAGGAAGGTAATATATATATACATATGATACCTATATCAAAACCACTATTAAAAAAGCAAGCTGGATTAACATGGAGTCAGGTTCCTTCAGCAATGGGGCAAAAGAAATCCTAAAGAGACAAAATACTCCAAGGCAAGTTCACAAATACCGAAAATCTCCAGACTTACTTGTCCTGTCACATTTAACTGATGACGTAAATACTAAACAGGGTTACAAGGAATTATCTTTTTTTTTTATGAACCACAATTTTTTTTCTATCATACTCTGTAGAACATTCAAATGCCTTGTGAAAGCGAAGTGCATCATTAAAGCCCTAGAAAGCACCTTATGTTTAATTATTTAGACATGTAGGGAGATTAGGCCTCTTAAGACAGAAGTTCTTTTCTAATAACATAGTTTTAATTTGCATCTATTTTCTCCTATTCTTTCTTTCTATTGTCAGGTTTTGGAGGTTTTTACAGTCATATTTTTATATTATTCTGCATTATTATTAAATTCACAGTAGGCCTTAAATAGTCCTTGTAATGAAATGTATATTTGAAGGCACTTATTGTAAACTCTCAAAAGAAATATAGCCTTTTCTCAAATACATCATAGTCTTTTCTCCTACCCAATGGAAAATGAATTCTCAAATAGTTTCACATCTTTGGTGATATAAAAATGTCTTATTCTTTCAAACAATGGAAAGAATTGTAGCAGTTTTCTAAAGTTTATTCATTTACCAAGAAGAGATAACCACATCACTAGAGCGGATTGGAAATCATCCGATGGTTTCCACATTCCTCCTGAAAATGTTGATTCAACAAACTGAAATAGTTCATGGTGTATTTTATTGACCACTTAAAACTGTTTCAGAATGGCTCTCACATTTCAAAGCAAAAGAAGTTTCTTGGTCTGTTTCAAAATAGTTTTTTGCTATTCAATTTTAGAAAATTTTATTGGGGAAGAAGGGTTTAAACTCCAGGATTTAAAAGACAGTATTTTGAAATGGATGGAAATATTATGATTGATCTTAAAAGATTTCATCTGATCAATTCCTACAAAAAAAAGCTGAGATTGAATTTTATTTAGATTCAAGATAAAATAGGATGTTCATCATTTTAACAATTTCCATGGAATGAGAAGATCATTTCCAGAAAACTCTATCAAATAAAAAATTATAAGGATTTAAAATAGTTTATTTGAAAGGAATGTTGTTCATATGCTGTTTTGCCTGATCTTGATATGAAGGTGGTGTCTTATGCAACCTATAGTCAGTGCCTTGGCACTCACTCAGTCAGTCTATGTCTCCTTGGCTTTTCACAAGATATTTTGAAAAGCTTTGGTGATGCCCTGATTCTTTTAGGAATCTTGTTTATTTTTCCAGTGTAGTAGCACTTTTTCCCACTCAACATCTATGTCTAGTGCTGAGTGTATTCATTTACATTGTGAAGCAGTCATACTGGGCCACACGTCACGAAAGACATCAGTCTACACCTTCCCACTCACTTGGAGAGGGAAGCGACGTTTGTGAGGCTGATCTCTGGAAGACTTAAGGACCTGATTTCATTGCACATATCTCTGCACTAAGGTACAGACGGCTATTTGTCTCCCCAGGGTGAATCACCTCCCTGGGAGGTGATCCACATTTCTCGGTGAAGGGGTTCTGGTGCGAATTCCCATTCCAGAACTGAGAGTCCCAGAGCTTGATTTCAGTCAGTTTGGCTGACTGGTCTACTGGTCTGTTTTTTAAGCTATCTGTCTACATAAACATTCAGTATTACAAGTGCAAGATTAGGCCAAAGCCACAAAAAAACCCATCCCAAAACAATCTTACAAAATTCTTATTTAGCTTCTGATTTGAATTTTGTTGTTTGCAATTTGTAAAATTTTGCCACTGGCTAGATGGCCTTTTTCTTTCAAAATTTAGTGCAAAAACACTACAGATTTAGAATTTTATATCCCCATATTATAGCCAATGAAACCTTGCTTTACAGCAGCTTTATTTACTACAACAGAGATTTCTGCAAAGACAGACTACTGGAAATGTGCTGAAGAAAAATGTAATAAGCAAGGTGAAGGGAAGTAACAAGATGAATAGTAATACAGATATTTACAGATCCTTTCATATGATTCTTTGAGCTCATAATTCTAAGCATTGTTACTGTGTCAGGTAGGAAGACTCTGCTTCTTGATCTGTGGCTAGAGTTTTTCCTCACACACAAAATGAATGACATTTTCAGTCTCATTTACTATAATACTTTGGTCTTTAGTTCATGCTGTGGAGAGAGACTGAAATGCTTAAAAATTGTCCAAGCAACCACAGAGTTATGTAAGAAGAGCTGCCACTACCTAGGGAGTTTCTCTTTTCCTTTGTGTTTCTGATACAGGATCCAGTAAAACTTTACCATTCCCTCAATTCCCCATTCCCTTCTTACTAAAGAAAATGCGCTATATTTTTGTCCCTGGCTTCTCTTGGGGAAATGATTTCCATTCCCATTAACACTTCTTTTGCTCTCACAGTCTTCCTATATCCTGCCCAGCTCTAAATTCGTACACAGGTCTCCTCCCTGCATCCAAATACAGCCTTAACCTCCTCTTCATACCTTGTAGAGCATATCTTCATACCTTCTTGCATTTGATAGTGCCACTGACTTCTCTACAGGTTATCATCACAAAATTATCCCTGGGGGTGGTTTATGCATCCCATTCCCTCTTTCCAGTCCTCTGACAAGAAAGTGCTCTTTTGATCCTGTGAAGGGCTGTGGGAACTCTTCAGGGCGACCACAGCAGAACTACACGAGCAGCAAATACACCAAGGGCAAGATTAAGTACCATGGGAGCTGTATGCAGACTACAAACTGCACACGTTATGGAAGACAGCATGCTATAGCAAGTAAAAATAAAATTTCTGTTTTCATTTATTATAACTGGTTTGTTCCTACCACCGGAAAGAGAGGAATGCTTAAGAATTAATTTTGAATCATAATAAACACAACACTTTCACATTTGATGTTTGTTCTTCTCTTATCATATTAGTGAATCTTATTTAAGACATATCCTGGGCCACCAAAAGTGATGTTCTTGAACCAGTTTCTTGGTTTGTCACTAATAGAAATTCCAGCTAGCACATCAATTTATGTAGGTTGAGGAGGTGAAGTATGTGGGAAAAGTTACTTTAGAAAACGTTAGAGGATATAATACACATTTAACAGGTATCAAGCTTTCTAAAGTCTATTTATCAGAAAATATTGCTGGGTTATTCCTAAGACTGGTGTTCTAAATTTTGCTATGTTCATTACTTGATACAGAGCTGATACATTCCAGTGAGCTTCTGTGCTGTGATATCTCAGAGCTGACAGGCTATCAGTATGCTAGATTAAGTGATATGAAAAGTTGAAGAGGGATTCAATTAAAGAAGAATTGAAGAACTGTCATAGAATTAATGCTTGTTAACATGAGAGTGGTTTTGTCTTTTTTTCCTTTTAAATAGGGCCTGTCAAACAAATATGATACTCTTTTTTGATAAGATTCCAGTTTGGTTGATAAAAATAACCACAGCGAAGTAATAGGTCTAGACTTCTAACAGTGTTTGCGGTAATATCACATGACTTTCCGTTTGAGACACCAGCTCTACACAGTATCAATAAAACACATATTAAATAGGCTAAAAGTTGGCTATTAGATGGTTTTCAAAAAGTATTTGTCAACAGAGAATCGTTGTCAAAAGTGGATTCGGCACTGGGATTCCACAAAAACCCAGTGCTACTCAACATTTTAACAAATGATCTGCAAGTAAATGTAAAATCACTGCTGTTAAAATTTGAAGATGACACGAAACCAATAGGCATTTAATAATGAAGAGGACAGGCAGCCATAATCAGTTGTATAGGTAAACTGGGGCAACTCGTCCAGAATGTGTTTTAATACAATCAAGTAGAAAATAATCTGCCAATGAATAATGAACACAGGCAGCATCTACAAGAGATAAACTTTGGTTCTAAAAAATTGGGACTGTGAAAAAAATCTGAGTTTCATGGTAGATTAAATAAGAGACCTGAACATGACTATGATATAATTCTTGGAAACCTACATGAAAAAGGTAGCTATTAGGAGTAGGAAAAGGATACTACCTCTCATTTCTGAGACCACATTTGATATTCTGTCTAGGCTGATGTTGCATTATAAAAAGATCTTGAAATGTTAGAGAGGACAGAAAAAGATTATTTACCAGAGAAAACACTGTAGAAGAGAAGGTCTCTAAAAGCTTGGTCTATTTAGCTTATCAGAAAAAACTTTAAATGTTAACTCAATTATACGGTGGAAACAAAATAATAGTGATATCTTAATCTAGCTGGTAGAAGTACAATAAAAACCAGTAGCTGGAAGCTGCAACCAGTCATGTAAAGTAGAAAGAAAGCCATGAGGGTAAAAAAGACTTAAGCTATTGGAAAAATCACAAGAGTGATGGATTTTCTGTCTCTTGATTTTTCCATTGAGGTCTGATAGAAGGGATTATTGAATTTTCTCTGACTCCAGTGGATAGTAGATTGTATTCTGAGTTAAATATTTTTATTCATTTATTATGTGCTTTTGCCATACAAACTTTATGTGACTGCACCCATTAAGTCCTACCTTACTATGTGTAATGTAATTTCTGATGTGTTTAAAACCAAACACTGGACACAGAACCTGGAATTCTGGTTGAATTCTTGAATCTGAGACTGATTTATCCTGTTTCTTCTAGAACAGAAATGATATCTAATAGAACAGTTGTACTGGATATGTACTTAAATGTTTATGAATTCCTCAGTCATTAAAAGTGAGGATCACAGATATGCATAGCGTAAAGGGTCATGAATTCAAATGGGACATAACAATGACTTAGGAAATTCAATTGAAAAAATTATGCTTGAACACAGAGGGCCTGCCAGTCCCCAGCTGGGGTGTCCAGAAGAAAAATTTGGGTGCCCTTGTTGTTTGTAGAAAAATAAGTTCATTATTAGCTTAATAAAAAAATGCCATATGGAAGCCTTGATTTGAGTAATAATTCAGATCTATGATGAGAGAATTCAAAAGGGTTGGGGCAGGTCTAAAATATATTCATTCCTTCTTGCTTCCCTATCTTGTTAATCTAGGTTTGGTCTATTTGACAACATATCACAGAAGTTTGCATGCTTATATGAAGTGCTGAGATAGCACCTCTAAATTATGGGTGATTTTCAACATTTTCCATCCCAGACTAGCAAGGAGTGGCTGGAGGAAGAGCTGAGATGCTGTGTATTTAGGAAACCTGTGCTTTCATTGCTTATACTACACTTGGCTTAAGACAAGATGTCCTGGTTTCAGCTGAGTTAGAGTCACTTTT
>VYZW01059684.1:1224-19974 GCA_013401315.1 Balaeniceps rex
CGTTGTACAAATATAGTTCTGCTTGTTAGTTCCATTGAGCATAAGGATTTGTAGGAAGTTATCTTCTCTGTAAATTTATTTGAAGTGGTAAGGAAAAAACATACTGCATTCCTTCCAACAATTTAACTGAATGTAGACTTAACACCTTTATTCATTTGGCTACTCGGTCTGAATTATTTTTGATTACTCTTTGTCTGTGAACAACAATGATCATAAAGGCCAGTCTCAGAAATTTGCAAACTAAAAATAGCATTACATTTAGCCAAATGTTTTCTCGTAAAATTGTTGCAAAAACAATTATCAGGAAACTAAACCATTACTGAGGACTGTATTCCATTATTCTTCCTCATTCTGCATAGTTCTTTGCTTTGTGAGGACAGCCTTTGAAATTAATTAAATAGAATAAAAAAATATATGCTCAAAAATTATTAAAAATTGCACATTATTTCCCAAAAGTGACATAATTGTGTGGGTGTGCTAATATAACATCATAATATAAAGAATTTCTCTATAGAAATCAATTACTTGGTATGACAGATGATGGGTGGTCACATTATATTGCTATTATTATTGTTGTTATTGTGAAAAAAGCAACAATAGTTATAACAGAAGTAGATATACCGATCATAGTAGTAATATCAATATCATTGACTTTATATGGAGTATCCTAAAAGATGGACAGGGCACCTTTGAATAAACATTTTATCAAAAATAATTTCTGCTTTCAGTTAACTCCTGTTTCCTTTCAATATGACAAAATCGTCAATTATGAAGTGGTCTTTTTAGGGTCAAAAAGAGACATTTCTGCAGCCCAAAGTAGATTTCTAGGGGTTTCTCTAAGTAATGGGCTATAGCCATGACCTGTTGTTTGCCATTAACAATCACATTATTCCCATTAAAGGGGGAGGAAATAAGGAAGATGCAAGTGGGGGGCACAGAGATTTGCAAGGTCCTCCAAGGTAGGTTTTCCTACATAAACATAGGAAATATTGTTACTCTCTTCTTGCCCTGACACTATGCATGAGGAACATATTTCCTCCATGACCTCCAACACTTTATTACATATTGGCAATGCCTTTACCTATTCTAAAAAGATCCCTTTCTGTTGCAACTGAAATAACTCAAGTCCTTTGAGTGTGTTAGTGTACAAAACCCAATGACATTCAGCACATCATTTTTAGACATTTTCCACCACACTTTGAAACCCTATTTATGTTTTGATGGAATCAATTTCTTTACAAAAATGCTTAGACTGTTACCTGGATCCTTCCTAAGCTTTCAACACTGTTCCTACGATTGTCTTGAAAGTCGAAAAGCAGATGGTGACATTCAGCCCAGGTTTTAAGAAACAGAACTGAGACACTTTTGTAGTGTGAAAGCGTGAGTGAGAATATAAATAAGCTCTGCATTGATAAGGTACCTTTTCTTTTTCTCTCTGGAGAGAGTGGGGATGAGCACAGCCTGGAGAGGCTGTGGCACCGCTCTGCAAACACCTAAAGGCTTACTGCAGTGACAGTGACTTGAGGGATGGAAGGATGTTCATACTCCTCCATTTACTCCACTTAGTCAGTATGTGTTCATTTCAGCACATAAGCCAAGGAGAGGAGAAAGCTTATTGTAACTACTCAGACAAAACCTGCTGAACTCTGAATGGGTGCCAGTGGCAGGCAGTGGGTACGTGCATCATATATGCATGGAGGTATAACCATACAGAATTATCAAAGTCACATGTCCCCAAAGTGGAAGGAAAATATCCTCTGGTTATCAGCAGTCCTCCACCCCACAGACAAAACTTGCTCAGTGTAACTTGTTAGGTGGCAAAATGCAGCAAACGCTGCTTATTTCTTCACTGAAACAACCCTTAGATGCAAAAGAAAAAAGAGTTAAAGACCCAGTTTAAGAGACCATAAATGCTTTTACTAGGGTTTACAGTTTCAAACACATGTTCACCAAAATTAAAATCAACTACTTACAGCCTGGTCTGATCAGAAACTTGCATACTTTAAAGGATCAGCTTTAATTTCTGAGGCCAACATTAATTATGCACCAGCTGCTGTCTGTACAATATTTTCAAATAAGTGATAAAGCAGTAAGCACCCCTTATGTTACTGAATGAAATGTAAGACGTTCATAACCATAAATTTACTCAGGACATTACAATACCTTCTTTTTAGAATACAACTTTGTTAATGTGCATTAAATAAAAGTTAAATGTATGATAAGATAAGCTATCATATTTACATTGTTAATTACAATATAATGAAATATAAAGTGAATGCCAAAATCTACATGTGTTCACATTTTTCATAGTATTTCCAGGCAATTAAAAATAAACACTGTGGTTCAGCTTTTGGTTTAATTTACACTGCTGCAATCCAAATTTAAGCGAGTCAGACTGACAAAAAAAAAAAGACATTAAGGAAGAATTGGATCCTGTATTGTGTTACTTTTTTATAAGAAAACTCTTTTAAAATAAAGTTTCTTAAAGCTTCTTTAAAAAGCCATGAGCTCTCTCTTTTGGCAATATAAGAAAATAAAATGGATAAAATTCTAGTTTAATTATTTCAGCTCATAATTGTTTAGCTCTTTCATTGTTTTATAAGCTTGAATTCAAGACAAAGTAAAAGGAGAATAGGAAGAAAAAGCACTTCTAAAATCTTTCTTGCTCAATACTTACTTGCAAAAATACAGTTTTTCTAGCTACCAGTTCACTTATGGTTCTGTAATTTGAGATCAAACAAATATTTACCAGAAGTAATTCTTATTTCTTATTCAGATACACCAACAACATTCTTTCCTACAAATTATGTCAAAGAATGCTATGACAAGGCTATCGTACTTCCATTAAAATCTTGAAAGAAGTCATAATTATGTATCATATTTTCTGAAAACTAATAAACATAGCACTCAAGATATAACTTCAGGTTACCTTCCTTTTCAAACTGAGCCTTCTCCTTTCTAAGAATCACCTACTTTTTAGCCACCAAAAATACGGAATCATAGAGGCATAATATTTATTGTATATGTTACACAGAATTGTACAGCTACTATTAAATAATATACTTAGCACTTAAGTTTTAGCATAATAATTTTTGCTTTTTAGAAGGTATGGCCTGATAGATATGTAATTTCTGCTGTCTTTTCAATAATACTCCATAGTCTCTATGGTTTCTAGAATCATAAAATCATTTAGATTGGAAAACACCTTTAAGATCATCGAGTCCAGCCATTTACCTGCCACAAAGTCCACCACTAAACCATATCCCTAAGCACCACATCTACATGCCAAGTACCACCAGGGATGGGGACTCAACCACTTCCCTGGGCAGCCTGTTCCAATGCTTGACAACCCTCTCAGTGAAGAAGTTTTTCCTAATATCTAATCTAAACCTCCCCTGGTACAACTTGAGGCCATTGCCTCTCATCCTATCACTTGATACCTGGGAGAAAAGACCAACACCCACATCGCTACAACCTCCTTTCAGGTAGTTGTAGAGGGCGATAAGGTCTCCCCTCAGCCTCCTTTTCTCCAGGTTAAACAACCCCAGATCCCTCAGCCACTCCTCATAAGACTTGTTCTCTAGACCCTTCTCACCAGCTTCGTTGCCCTTCTTTGGGCATGCTCCAGCACCTCCATGTCTTTCTTCTAGTGAGGGGCCCAAAGCTGAACGCAATATTCTAGGCCTCACCAGTGCCTAGTACAGGAGANTCCCTCATACAGCTGGCCTCAGCCCATTGATCCAGCCTGTCCAGATCCTTCTGTAGAGCCTCCCTACCCTCAAGCAGATCAACGCTCCCTCCCAACTTGGTGTCACCTGCAAACTTACTGAGAGTGCACTCAATCCCCTCGTCCAGATCATTGATAAAGATATGAAGCAGAACTGGCCCCAATACTGAGCCCTGGGGAATGTCACTTGTGATCGGCCACCAACTGGATTTAACTCTGTTCACCACAACTCTTTGGGGCCTGGCCATCCAACCAGTTTTTTTTGCTCAGTGAAGCATATGCCCGTCCAAGCCATGAGCAGCCAGTTTCTCCAGGAGAATACTGTGGGAAAAACTTATTTATACTAGCTATGCATGTTATTTCTCTTGCCGCTAGATACAATTATTTTGTGCCAAGCATAGCTGACTTTTTATAGTTTTCTTTGTTTTATTGCTTTCCTCTTATAACGTGATCATTGCCACCTATCCTAGTTTAAACACTCAGATCCATTTTTGGACTACACAAGGAAACAATATGCAAGTTTTCAAATGCCAATGTGTGTAAATAGTCACTACAGAAATTTAAGAGATGATTTTTGCTAGAGGAATGCATGCTCTTTTCATTTTCTATTCTCTTTCATCCTGGTAGCTTTTGCTTTGAAAAATCCATGTTTCCAGGCAATAACAGGGGCATAAAGTTATTTTCTGCAAATTGTGCAGTTCTAGCAGTCTTTGTTTCTCTTAAGCATCTCTGCCAAAGTGGTTGTATAAGCATTTTCCAATTACATATCAAAGTGTTATGTAGTTCCAATACATGCAAAGGCCACAATGCTGTGTACTGTTGTGCTAGGTCTTCTCTGTCAGCTTCTTACTTGACATATACCCTGTTAACACTCCTAGAAGAAAAGTAGCAAGAAGCCCCTTATAGTAAACAAGTATGTATAAAACAGAAAAAAACTACCAAAAAAATGGAAGGGGAAGCATTTTAGTTTTTAAATAAGATTTACAGCTGTTTATACCAAGCCCATGGTTCTGCTCTGCATTTAGTACAGCTCCTACAGCTGTTGGCCCAGAATGCTACATCTGCTTCCCTCTCTTTTCTTTCCTTCAAGCAGGCTTCCCACAGTTCTACTGAGCCTCAAAGAAAAAAAAAATAGGACCTTTAAGTAAAAGGAATTTTATTCCTTTTTAAAATTCCCCTTCCTTCTGTTGCCTCTATTTCTCCTGTTGTCACAAAGACAGCTTGATAATTCAGTAATATGTGTAGGATGAATTGTGTAACTTTTGGGATGAGTTTCCTTTTCAGTTTGATAAAGAGGGAGGCAAGGTGGGTCTGGGTCAGGTTGGCCTGTGACCATGGCAGTTCCTTCAGGGTATTCCAGTGCTGCTCCCTCCTCAGACCTCCTTGCAGGCAGGCTGTGACCAGTAGCCACATCACCAACAATTATTTTGCCTCTGACCAGAAGTCATAGCAACACTCAGAGAGCAACAAGCAGACTGGTATGTGATCTAAAACTCTATAGGTGCATCTCTCCTTAAGAAGTGAGGATTACGCCCCTAAGGATTAAAAAAAACCAAACCACAACCAAACCAAAAAAAAAACCCCACACACCACAAAAAAAACACAACAAAAGCAAAATTTAGACCTTGCTCTACCATGAACTTGCCTCTGACTTCAGTCACTTCAGTATTTGTCCCATAAAAATGCATTTTCATCTTTAACCTCCATGAAGCGTCTATTGTGCAAGTTTACAGAAAAAACCCAATGTGTTGTTGAAGCCATATAGAAGTGTTAATCAGATGTTTCTCTTTTGGCATATATATAATGCTGGCTTCTCAACAAAAGAATCTTTCACTCTCCCACATACACACATTGGAGGGGAGCTTTTCCAGTTTTCACAGTCTATTTATAGATGGAAATTGTATTTTCATTTTCTGAGGCTTACAGAGAAAAGAATATTACTCCAACAAAATGTAAGTTGTGTGTCTGGTTTTTTTCAGCAATAACAGCAATGGAATAAGCAGAAGCTGAAAATCTAAAGTTGTCATAATGCTGTCAGGCTGGTCACTGCAAAAGTAGAGAATGTGTTTCTTTGCTTACTTATAACTAATTATTGAATTAAAGCACCGCAGTACCTTCTTGCTTGATCTGTTTATTTTCCTTATTCACATAAGAGTTGCCAGTTTTAGTGATGTAATCTGAGCGCTACTTATTTGTCAAAGACCCTTCTTACTGGACAGTGCTGTGAAAAATGCAATTACACAAAGCTGACAGATTTTATTATTTTTTTTTAAAGAAGCAGAAAGTGACATGTTTATTTACCCTGCATGTAGAAGCCTGCACACAATTATGTCAAAATGTGAAGATATTATGGACAGACATTGGCAGAAATATTTTCAGGTCTTTAGTGTGTCCAGATTATGCCTAGATCACCAATATAGCTTAGAAAGCACGAAAAATGAATGTATTCAAGTAAACTAAATTAACACCTCTACTCAAAAAAGACTACAGTGAAGTCTTCCTCTTTACCTGATTGATACTACCTTCAAGTGACAAGGAGGCCATTCGTCTTAAGCAGTAACTGTGGGAAATAAAGTTGGTGTTATCTTTATAGTTTTATTTCTCTCTTCCCTCTGCAAAAGTGATGCACATACACCGAGAGGACTAAAAAAAGGGGGGAACAACACCCACATAAAAAGCTACTGAAGTTGATAAGAGCTTAAGTGTCTGTAAACTATCCTTTTTTTCCTTTTCCACTTCTACCAGCTGCAACACAAAGGAGAGAGCATGATCTTCACAAAACAAGTGACCTCATAACTGCTAAAGATCTTTAAAAAGATGCAACCTCTCTCCCATAATGAAAGTGCCCAACAGAAAGATGAACCGCACTTTCTTTTCTACTCACAGGACAGGGCTTCTTTCCAGCCATAGTAAACTGAACTTCCAGCCTGTGGGATTGGAACCTTGGACCTGAAAATAGGAACCGACAGTCTCATACTGTCCAAGGAAGAAACTGAGAATACGATTTCTTCTGCTACCATGTGAATCTCTCTTAATTGATCTCAAAAACTAGCTTCTATGTAATTAAAAGCTAAATAAAGAACTCTTACCTATAATTTAATATCATAGAAGATGCCGTAATGATGGAATCTTATAAATTCATCCATCCATACATGTATATACAGAAAGAATTATATTTGGATGTAAACTAAAAAGTTGACATTTAAGATGGAAAATACAACATACATATGTATTTTGTCTGCAATTAAAACCATGCTAAACTCCTGAAAAAAGTCTTAAAATAAGCTTTCATGATTCTGGATTTTCTTTAAACACCTTAATCTTAAATTAGATTTGCAGCCTGAGAGGTGGGATTCAAGGTTTGCTTGTTTTGTCTCCAGAGCTAAACAAAGTTGGTAATTTGTGATTAATTTTGTATTTGGCTTTTATTTTCATTGAAACAAACAAAAAATAAGACAAAAGGAGTTGAAAAGTAGAACTGCAGAAAGTTTAACCTGAAAACTTGAGACCTGAAACTGAAGATTTTTGCAGAGCTGTTACTGTAACATGCTGACTAATATCCATCACTAATATCAGTTAGAGAGAAAAGCATATACCCTTAGCATGCAGTTAATAGAAAGTTTAATTGCTATCATAGAGAGGACCCTAGTGAGTAGAAAATTCCACATTTTCCCCTTTTGATGGCTAAAAAATTTCAATGGTTGCAGAATTATTGCACTGTAACAGGTGTGAATCATCTAAAACCCTATTAAGTAGCTCTGTTTCTTTTAAATAGTTAGAGGGTTTAATGCCTAATGTGGAGACATGCTGGCCAGATCCATGCACAGAAGTGTTCCTACAGTGCCAGAGGCCTCATGTGGAAGATAGTGACAAAACCTTATTGACTTCAGCAGCAGCAGAAAAACCCTGTTATCTCTAGCATTGTAGCCCAAGACAAATATAGTTTGTGATTGCTTTCCCCACCTCCTCCTCCTCCATCAGCACCACTCCCCAGCCACTGGCTGAAGCACGGTCTTGACCATGGCTTTCAGCCTTTACCATCAATAAACAGCAGCCTTAGCACTTGGCAGCTGCTGTTACCCTTTAGTGGCTGAGGTGGTGTGTCAGCCATTGAGTAGCATATTTGTGTCCCTAATGACTAACTCCCCCTAATGACATGACAGTATTGTTTACTGAGCTACCAGATTAAAATCTTGATATGTCTTGTCATATTGGTGAGAGCCTAGGGCAATGAATGAACTCAAATGCTGAAGTAAGTTACTGGGTGGATATGAAGCATAAAGAGCTTTGGAATTTTTTTTTTTTTAAAGGCACCAAACATTTGGAGCAGCATCAGAACCCAAATGAAACTCCAGCAAAATTCTATTAAGCAGTGGAATCTGGAGGTATTCGGACACCCCAACCAAGTAAAATTGGTTCACATGTTCACTGTATATTGACATAGGCTAACACACAAAACTTTTGAAAAAGGGTAAGGTTGCAAAACCAGCTGCTCAAGATGTGAAAGATGTCATAAATCAACACCATCAGGGCAAAGCTTGCCTCATTCACAGTTTAGAAACTAAAATCATATTCCATCTGTAGCATTTTTGAGATGTCTGCAGAGCTTCGCACCAGAACTGAAGCATTAAAATCTATCTCAGAGCTGTTGCATGAGTACAAAGAGGATTCTTTGGCAATGGCAAGATATCACCATGGGCTCATACAGCAGGTGGAACAAACAACACTCATCCATAGACTTCAAAGATAGCCTGCAAACAGCAAGAAAGTATTAGCTTTCATACTACATATTGGTGGTGCTCTCCAGATGTAATGGTTCAACCCTGGCCAGCAACTAAGAACCACACGGCCACTCACTCACTCCCCCACGGTGGGATGGGGGAGAGAGTTGGAAGAGTAAAAGTAAGAAAACTCATGGGTTGAGATAAGAACAGTTTAATAATTGAAATAAAGTAAAATAGTAATAATAATAAGAAGAAGAATATACAAAGGAAGTGATGCAGAATGCAATTGCTTACCACCCACCGACCGACACCCAAGCAGTNCCAAACATTTGGAGCAGCATCAGAACCCAAATGAAACTCCAGCAAAATTCTATTAAGCAGTGGAATCTGGAGGTATTCGGACACCCCAACCAAGTAAAATTGGTTCACATGTTCACTGTATATTGACATAGGCTAACACACAAAACTTTTGAAAAAGGGTAAGGTTGCAAAACCAGCTGCTCAAGATGTGAAAGATGTCATAAATCAACACCATCAGGGCAAAGCTTGCCTCATTCACAGTTTAGAAACTAAAATCATATTCCATCTGTAGCATTTTTGAGATGTCTGCAGAGCTTCGCACCAGAACTGAAGCATTAAAATCTATCTCAGAGCTGTTGCATGAGTACAAAGAGGATTCTTTGGCAATGGCAAGATATCACCATGGGCTCATACAGCAGGTGGAACAAACAACACTCATCCATAGACTTCAAAGATAGCCTGCAAACAGCAAGAAAGTATTAGCTTTCATACTACATATTGGTGGTGCTCTCCAGATGTAATGGTTCAACCCTGGCCAGCAACTAAGAACCACACGGCCACTCACTCACTCCCCCACGGTGGGATGGGGGAGAGAGTTGGAAGAGTAAAAGTAAGAAAACTCATGGGTTGAGATAAGAACAGTTTAATAATTGAAATAAAGTAAAATAGTAATAATAATAAGAAGAAGAATATACAAAGGAAGTGATGCAGAATGCAATTGCTTACCACCCACCGACCGACACCCAAGCAGTCCCTGAGCAGCAGTCACTGCCCCCCAGTTTATATACCAAGCATGACATCATATGGTATGGAATAGCCCTTTGGCCAGTTTGGGTCAGCTGTCCTGGCTATGCTCACTCCCGGCTTCTTGTGCACCTGGCAGAGCATGTGAAGCTGAAAGGTCCTTGACTTGGTGTAAATACTACTTAGCAACATCTAAAACATCAGTGTGTTATCAGCATTCTTCTCCTACTAAATCCAAAACACAGCACTATGCCAGCTACTAGGAAGAAAAGTAACTCTAACCCAGCCAAAATCAGGACACAAGAGCAGTCAGTCAGAATCGGTCTCCCCAAGCCTTACCACTCAGACTTCTGTTTTTCCACATAGTGCATGTCTCAGCCTGCCTCATTCCAGTCTCATTTTTCCCAGGCTGTGCTCAAGACCTCCTCACAACTGTTTTCACTTTGCTTAAAGGGACTGGAGCACAATTGCCATGATTTCTCTCTCTCACTTCATCTCTGTCTCCAGTTCTATCACATTCTTCCTTCTGGCTGTCTTCTAAACTTGTCCCACAAGGCTTTTCTTTTCCCTTGCCTGCCTCAACTCCCAGAGGCTATGTCTACATGAGGAAGTAGAAGATCTGTAGGGTGAATCAGACCTGAAGTCCATGCTATGCACATTTTATATCTATGTTTCACTACTGAAGCAAGTATGTGACTCCAAATAAAGTCATATACTTCCTGATGTGAAATCTGCAATCTTTTCTTCACTTGGGTTTTCTATAATATGAAGCAGTCATTTCCCATGATATGCTTTTTACTAGAAAGCACACCACTAGCAAGTTACACTGAAATAAATTATGTCCCTGTTGACAGCCAAGCACCACACAGCCACTCGCTCACCCTACCCCCGCAGTGGGATGGGGGAGAGAATCGGAAGGGCAAGAATAAGAAAACTCATGGGTTGAGATAAGAACAGTTTAATAAATGAAATAAAATAATATTTATAATAATTGAAATGAAAAGGAGAACAAGAGAGACAAACAAAACCCAGGGAAAAGAAAACAAGTGATGCAACTGCTCACCACCCACCGACCGACACCCAGCCAGTCCCTGAGCAGCGATCGCTGCCCCCCGGCTAACTCCCCCCAGTTTATATACTGAGCATGACGTCATATGGTATGGAATAGCCCTTTGGTCAATTTGGATCAACTATCTTGGGCTGTGCCCCCTCCCAACTTCTTGTGCACCTGGCAGAGCATGGGAAGCTGAAAAAGTCCTTGACTGGGATAAGCACTACTTAGCAACAACTAAAACATCAGTGTGTTATCAGCATTCTTCTCCTACTAAATCCAAAACACAGCACTATGCCAGCTACTAGGAAGAAAAGTAACTCTAACCCAGCCAAAGCCAGGACAGTCCCAATGCATCTTTTTAAAATTTATTTTACTATTTGTCCTTTAGTTAGTTTGCTTTATTAAGAGCACAGTAAGATATTTGCTACTCCCAAAGTTAAGAACTGCCTGGGAAAACCCCAGCTTTGGTTTTATTTTATATTTTTATGTGGGTAACAGGTCTAAGGTGACAAATGATTTAAAAAAAACAAACAGTAAAAGTTTTAAAAAGTGTCATACAGGGAAAATGTCATTTTATTTTTTAATAGAATATTTACACATATGAAAAAGTAAGTCAGAATTAGCTTATGATTCCAGCTCAGTTTCATTCTTAAATATGTCTGTCATTGGTAACGTGTCTCCTTTTGTGTCACTGTCAGATAATTCCCATTCCAGCCTTATCAGAAAAAATCCCACTCTCCAATTCAGTTTAATAATTTTTTCCTTACTTTCTACTCCCATCTTCTTACTTACTCTCTCGTAGCCTTCATACCTCCACAGCAACCCTGCTCTTTCATTTCCTATGCAAGTTCTCCAACAAAAGATTCTGAAGGAAAATAGGTGCATTACAGATTAAGGACGTTGCCACTGTTATCCGACTGTTACATTTAAGAAATTTTATACTAAATAAAAGTAGAAATCTTACCTCGCTACATCATGAAAGAGGTTCACATGTAAAGTCTTGAGAAAGTCTGGTTAGAATTTTCATATATCATATTACGTGTGTATAATTTAAAGCTTGATATGCTCAAATAGCTCTAAGGCTTTACTTTTTATATTCTAAATAGCAGTACTGATTGTTTGAGAGGTTTTGATTTCTAAGCCTAGTAAGAGTGAAATAAGATTGATGCCGTATTTTGTTCACTAAATATACATTTTTCTCTTGAAAATCAACACATCTGCAGATGTATATGGATGGACATACATATCTGTATGATCTGTCCATCATATCTTAAAACACTCAGTGGTTATATACTTGTGTTACATTACTCCAAAATAATTGTGTTTGCAAGTAGAAAATCTGAAAATAACACTCTTTCTCCAACACATGTGACTTTTTTCTTATTTTTTGTGCCTGTGTAATTAAATAAATCATGCACTACACTGCAATATTGATTCCCAGGAAGCCGGAAGTTTGGAAGAGGTGTTTATACCAACTAGCAACACCTACAAGGCAGATGAGGCCCTTCTCTATTCCATTATGGGTTGCATAAATACAGTTCTCAGTTAATAATTCTGCTAATTTTCAAGGAAAATAATTATGAACATGGTTTATTTGCATATTTTGTAAAGGCTAGCACATTTATTAATGGATTTTCCAGAGGATAAAAAAAATCCATGTCCTATTTTGACACTTGGGCAACTTGTCAATATCACTTCAACATCATTTTTGAGAACAAAGTAAAATGATTTCAAATGGGAAAAAGTTTAGATGCAGTCCTTTAAGCATTACTCAGCCCATTCTCCCACTACAAACTGCTGAGGAAAGGTGAAAAGAATGTTTGATGGGAGCTTCCCAGAGTCCAAAATCCACATCTCTAAATTTCAACAGTGATAAGAGATTTATCACTCAGACCTCCAAAAGATTTTGAATGAGGATGTTTTACTGCTGCTCACTTACTTTGTACTTTTTATACACACACTTGTGCATACATATATACATACACACACTCACTCCTTTATTCCCACCTTTCTCCTATACATTTCTTAAAACAAACAACCCCACTTCCCAAATCCATTGGAAAGTAGTTGAGTATAACTTAAAGGTTATATGGTTATGCATTCAAGAGTCAGGAGGCACACCAAAGTGAAGGCTGAACTTTTAGGTTTATAGTAGTGGCTATCTCATCATTGCTTTTTGTCGTCCCATACAGATACAATAGAACTGATACCTTCCAGTTCAGTAGAGGCACAGAAATAACTATCCACTTCTAAACCTACTTAGTTTTCAAATCCTGTTACATAAAAATTAACAGATTAATTTTTAATTAATAGATTAAGAAAATAGAGATATTAATAGTTTGCCAAGGAACTCCAGCTCATCAGTGATATCCAATGTACCTAAAGGAACTGTGGGGGGAAAAAAAAAGAAAAAAATATTCTTGCTCTTTCACAGATGACAATCCCATATGAATTGACTATGATGAATGTTAGTTATGAAATGAGTGAAATTTTAATGTTACTCTCAGCAATTAAACTGAAAAGGGTTAAATAGCAGTTCTAAAGTTCCTGAAGCATAACTCAAATAAGTAATTAGGTAAGGCATAAAAATGCTACTTCAAATTTATGTTAGACACAGCTCACATCTATAGGAATATTCTTTTGGGATCCTTTTTTCCAGTTCTGTTTTTTGGACAAGGATGAGCACAAGAACAATTAATTATTTTTTGCTTCTTTGTTCTGCAGTGATAAGCCACACTGTCAAGTGCTTATTGCACCACTTGTTCAAATTGTGGAATCTGCAAGATTTGGGGTCCTAACCCTGCTAAATCTGCCTTTTCTTCCATCCCATCAGCTGTGGAATTGGACATAGAAAGGTTTTTTTTAAAAAAATATTTTTAAAAAGACCATTTTCAGAAGGCAGCTGTCATTTTAACAGCTTTTTTTATGGGTTAAGTTTTCTCCTGACTCATTTGCATCTCATCTTTTTGCTGTTTATCTACTGGTTAAAGTATCTTTGACACAGTCAGGTTAGAAATACAGAATATTTATGCCTATATATTGTATACGGAAGAGGAGGCATGGCCTACTAACACCAAAATGCTTTACTGACAATCCAAGATTTTTCAGCTTTGATACTGATTTAATCAGCAACATGATTTCCCTTGTTTTGCAAAGTAGTAAGAATACAGAAGCACACAACAGGAAACATACAGTAAAGCTCAGGCCATAGCATAACATACTGACATTTATTTATTGATGTGAACATTACTGTAAACACATCAATAGAATTTATCTACTGACAAGTTTTACCCAACTGCCACAGTAACGCAATGGTAACATAGTATCTCAGACCTGGCACATTAAATGAGGACAGTCAAAGTAAATTGGAACATCTCCAAAGCCCAGGGTTTGCCCTGAATGTGATTTTTTTAAAGCATATTTATTTGGGCTTAAGGTGATTTATTAAGATTTATTATTTCCTCTGGGGCAACACAAAACTAAATTTAAGTACTTAGACTGAAGTGTTATCTTCAAACTTATTCTTTATAAAGCGCTCACTGGTCTTTAGTGATTGCATGGCTATTTCCTAAAGGCAACGGGTGTTTATATGCAAGGGAAGCAACTCAACAGAAAACTGGTAAAAAAAACAAGTTACCACATCAACTTTAACAAATGTATATAAATCAGGAGCATTCATAAGAAAAAGGAAATTACATTTCTTAAGCTTCAGAAGAAAAGGCAGAGCACATTTTATCTGGAGCAAGAAGGGAAAAAGACACTCAGAAGTGGGAAACAGAGGGGTAACGTGCTAGACCTTCAGGCTGCTTTGAGATAAGCGTCAGACAGTCTAGGAGCATTGGGCATATTTTGCTTAGCCTTCAAGGCCAAAACTTTTCTCTAGATTCTTGGAAGAGAAGCACTAAGATAAAAATGAATTGTTATTAAATATAATTTGGAATTGTTACACTGCTTTATGATTTTTTTTTTTTTGGTGACCATCTTTTCCACCTCTGTAATCAAAGACTTTCTTTTATTTTGTTAGAAACTTGTGGTGTCAGAACCTTGACAGTGTGAGTCCAGATGAAGCTAACTAATAAGGATAGAGTTTGGGGGTTTTTTTAAGTCTTTGTAAACCCCGTTAAACTGTGCATACACAAACCTGAGACAAATTTGAAAGACCAAGGTATTGGGATAAGTTTTCTTTTGAACTCCAGATGTCAGCATCAAGTGACAGATTTTGAAGAAAAACCCTTCCTATCTAGTAGGCACAGACCAGCAACTCTCTGGCAAGAAGTAGTGGTAGAAAGACAGCTGAATGCTCTGAACACTCCCCAAGATCATCACTCTAATCAAAAAAGGGAAGCACAGAGTAGCCAAATGAAAGCACAGAAGTTACTCTATTAACGCTCAAATCTGCTACAAGATATAAATCAAGCAAAATTGAAGTAGGAAGAACCACTCTTCACAAATTGCTTCCAAAATTATCTTGCTTCTCTCAGGTTTGACTACTCTAGGAAGTATTTGGCAACTATCAAAAATGAAGTCTCACTTCTTAGCTCTATTCTTGGGACAGGTAGGATTAATCACTCAGTCTTTGAAAACAATCTGATCAGAGAGAAAGACTAAGTAGGATTAAGAGATATTGGAAAGATGACAACTAATCCAAAATAAATTTCTAGTTTTATTGTTTTTTTGAGTTTAAAAATAAGTCATAAACTAATACCATTTCAGATGGAAGGAAGGAGATATGGGGATATCCTGGCCTATACAATTTATCTGTCCAAGCAGGCTATCTTTGCCCCTTAATGTTTCTAAACTGCGTATGTATACAGATCTGCCCTCTAGAAACCTTAGATTAGAGCTTAGTTTTCAGTTCTGAAAGCTGGATTTAAACAAGCATACATAGGAAACAACATCTTAGTCATACAGTAATAATAATGCAAAGGCAGTACCCATCAATTTATCCAGGGTTATATAACTGGGAGCTGCATAGTAGTAGTTATAGCAGCACTTGGAGTGAACATATCCCACTGAACGGTTACAGTTGTAGATTGCATGTTATTTTATTTTACTGGTTAATTTACAGACAATTTTATCAGCTATGGTAAAATGCTGTCATATTCAATCATACAGTAGTCTCCCATATTCCTCTGGGTTCTCAATTTTACTCTTACTTCAAGAGGTATTTTGGCACCTAAATCAATATTGACTAAAAGAGTTGCCGGTAATATGCATCTAGAAATCAGAGAATATGTGCTTCAACATTTGAAAACGTAGCTGTCACGTTCTCCACTTTGGTGTCAATGAAAACAATTGCTGAATACCCAAAACAATACACATACAGGGAAAGATGAACAACATTGAAGTTATTGCTATTATATCGCTGCTGTATTTGCCAAAAAAACACATTGAGTTGTTATCCATTAGACAGCACAGGCAGGACAGGTTTATGTATTTTTCCTTTAATTTTGTAATTATGGGCTTAGTTGAAATTTTTCATATGATGCATATATGCAAACTTTTCTAAAATGAAGAATAATTTATTTAATTTCTCAGACAAATATAATGCTAAGAAAAGTTACCTTCAGAACTTTCTAGGGTGGCAAACTTTAGTTCAAGAATAAAGTTTCTTTCTAACAATGAAGCATGTTAGATTGCAAGTAAAAAAACCCTGGACAATAGGGAGAGAGGAAACTCTCAGCAGCAATACCAAATCCTTGGTGGGGCAGGGGTGCGGTGGAATCGGAGAGAGCAGTCAAACGCTGAGACTGGTTGCCCAGGGATGTTGTACAATTTGTGCCCTTTGATATATTCAAAACTCAGCTGAACAAACTGGAGTGACTGGACCTGCTTTGAAAAGGGTGTGGGAATAGATCTTCAATGCCCCTCGCAACCTAAAATATTCTGCACTTGTGTAATTCCATTTTCACTAAATCTATGCAAGTAATTTTCTTCAAATGACTCTATTAAGAGAAGAAAGACAAAATAATTGGAGAATTGAGCAGAGAAGCACAGGAGTGAACTGGTTGCTCAGAGGTAATTGCTTAATTATTATCAGAACCAGAACCACCAGATAAGAAGTGTTGACAGTAAAGACAGTAAATTAGGCTGTTTGTTCAGTAGTATTTCTAGTGAGAATTTACTACTATGTTCTTGGTAGAATTAAATCTAAAACCTGATTGAAAAGCAAAGAATGAAATTCACAGAAGCAAAGCAGGAAGCACTGAAAGGGAAGTAGTACAGGGAGGGAAAGACATACAGAGTAATTAAGATTCAAAGTTCTTCTCAGATTATATGAAATCATGATGTGTTTTGTATTAGAGACACAAGCAGAGGGAACAAAGCTAGTGGAAAGAGACTGAAGTCAAATTAATAAGACAGGAACCAGTATGGCACAAGAGTGAACTAGTAGAAGAAGGAAACATACAGTCAGTGCCTGCGGTGTATATGTGATGGAAGAATAACTTTATTGGAGATGGCAGTGACTAGTGACAGACTGCAAAAGAGATTAAACCAACAAAGACCTCCTTATGCATATCAGTTTCGCTGCTAAAGTAGATTATATTCATTGAATCAATATGCCAAATTGATACTAAATAACAAATAAAATCCACTAGTGTTGAAAGGATACAATTGGCATCAGTTAAGAAAATACTTACTTAACTGGATATGTTATAGTACATTATTATAACTGTATAAGAAGTTATTTCATCCCATATTGGATCAGCTTGATATCTTGATTTGTACATAAGAGGTTTTTGCATGCTTTATAGATAATGACCCAACTGGCTACAAAAATTCTTCTAACCATCCCATACCTTCCAGCACCCTCTGGTAGAATTAAATGTTGGCATGAGAATTGGAAACTGGTTTAGAGAATGAGGCAGGTCATTAGACCAAAAAATAAATTATTTTTTCTTTGAGCAATTGACAATGATTTGAACACCGTCTCCCATAACATCCTCATAGGTAAGCTCAGGAAGTGTGCATTAGATGAGTGGGCAGTGAGATAGATTGAGAACTGGCTGAATGGCAGAGCTCAGCGGGTTGTGATCAGCAGTGCAAAGTCTAGTTGGAGGCCAGTAGCTAGCAGTGTTCCCTGGGGGTCAGTACTGGGTCTTGTTCAACTTATTCATCAATGGCCTGGATTAAGGGACAGAGAGTACCCGCAGCAAGTTTACTGATGATACAAAACTAGGAGGAGTGGCTGATACACCAGAAGGCTATGCTGCCATTCAGCAAGACCTGGACAGGCTGGAGAGTTGGGCAAAGAGGAACCTAATGAAGTTCAACAAAGGCAAATGCAGGGTCCTGCACCTAGGGATGAATAACTCCAAGCACCAATACAGGTTAGGGGGTGACCTGCTGCAAAGCAGCTCTGCCAAGAAGGACTTGGGAGTCCTGGTGGACAAGTTAACCATGAGCCAACAATATGCCCTTGCAGCCAAGAAGGCCAACCGTATCCTGGGGTGCATTAGGAAGAGTGTGGCCAGCAGGTTGAGGGAGCTTATCCTCCCCCTCTGTTCCACCCTGGTGAGGCCACACCTGGAGTACTGCGTCCAGTTCTGGGCTCCCCAGTTCAAGAAGACAGAAAAGGAACTAATGGAGAGAGTCCAGTGGAGGACTACAAAGACAATTAGGGGACTGGAACATCTCTCTTATGAGGAAAGGCTAAGAGAGCTGGATCTGTTTAGCCTGGGGAAGAGGAGACTGAGAGGGGATCTTATCAACACTTACAAATATCTTAAGGATGGGTGTCAGGAAGATGGGGACAGACTCTTTTCAGTGGTGCCCAGCAACAGCATAAGGGGCAGCACGCACAAACTGAAACGCAGGAAGTTCCACCTGAATACAAGGGAAGAAAAACTTCTTTACTTTGAGGGTGACAGAGCACTGGAACAGGCTGCCCAGAGAGGTTGTATAGTCTCCTTCTCTGGAGATATTCAAAACCCACCTGGACACAGTCCTGTGCAAACTGTTCTAGGTGAACCTGCTTTAGCAGGGGGGTAGGACTAGATCTTCAGAGGTCCCTTCTAACCCCAAATATTTTGTGATTCTGTAACCATTTTGTGATCTATTCAATATGTTATGTGTACGTGTTTTGGATGACAGAAATCAGATGTGTGGTATCAGAGCTGTATCAGGTATCAGCCTCTGTCCAGGCTTCTCATAATCATGAGGTATGCTTTCTTTTTCCTCACCATTCCTTATTCACTCCT
>VYZW01059685.1:309-10754 GCA_013401315.1 Balaeniceps rex
AATATTATCTGCACAATTGAATAGAAACCTACTATGGTATGAGAGATAAAGATAGCTATTTAAGATATGTAATCTCTTTCAAAGAAACATGTCTCTGCTGGTTAACAAAATTAGCATTTTAAAGAATTCTTTTTTTGAAAGTGCTTGGCTTGGTTACGTTTATATTTAGAGATGCAAAAAGATCAATCATGCAATTTGTCCACTACATCAAGCAATTTTTGCTCTATTCTTTCTACACTTCTGCATATCATTGACATCTCTAGAAAATATACCCAGTCATGGAAAAGTAAAATTTACAGTAATAAAAAAGACTGCTCCATAAAAGTAACAACAACAAAAAAAATTTGGACTTCCATGCTGTTCTGTAAGACAGAAAATACCATCCTCCAAAATAGAGATTACTGTGATGATTCAACATTCCTGAGTGGCTAATGCTGTCAAGTAATGCTATTAACTGGAACTCTAATCTTGGTGATATTATTGTGTTGTGGCTTTCCTGCAGAAAAGTTTATTCTACTATTATTCTGATTCTTCTTATGCTACCCTGTGACCAGTCTATATTGGGTTGCAAGAACTATGTTTCTACTCATAGTCACTTGGTTTAAATAAGGAATAATTCTGTAGTTCTTAATTTTTTTATGATGTGTATTGAATATATTGGTCTAGGGGATTTACATTTCTTTGACCTTGTACAAAATGTAGCATCTGAAGCTTTTTGTAGCTTTTCCAAGCAGCACAGAGCCTAGCTGATTAGCCCATTCTGTAAATCAGATTTTCTGTCTTGCATAGATTGTGTCTGGACGTAACCCTGGCATTGGAGCAGTTCTGCAATAAGTGGTTACAATGTTCTAGCCTGTCTGCATGCCAAGGAAAAAGAACAGAGATATTTGGAATGTTCCACTGACTTGCATTTACAATAATAACTGGAGGGATATCTCCCTATTTGTTTGAGAACCAATGGGTTTGCATTTGAGTAGAATTATAGGAGAAAGCTAATTAACCTTTATAAACCTAATTCATTAGGTTTGCAAAGCACAACAAACACTTAAGAAAGAACAGGCTACTGGTAGCATGCAAAGGATAGCACCTTTCTTTTTTGTGATCTGCAGAAGAGGATGAGTTTTAAAAGATGTCTTGGCAGCTGTGACAACAAAATAAGTCAATGCTTTATTTTGATTATGTGTGCCTAGTTTCATTAGTTCTGTATAGGCTTTTTGAATCTTGATTTTGACTCTGAATTTGATTTTCCTCCAGTATGGGAAAATGATTTATTGTAGAACAAATTTATTTTATTTTCACCTGGTTTACACAATGAAACCTGGGCAAATTGGATTTCACTCATAGTTCAGTCACAGGAACAAATTGATGTGCACCCCTATTCATAATGGTCATGAATACATCTCCTGATATCTATTTCCTCTATACCTTTTTTATGGTTTTGTCCTCATTCCCTAGATTCCCTGCGTGAAGTCCAGAAAATAATACCAGCAGGTTTTAAATTGTGCAGGTAGTCCAAGTTAAAACTGATCTTCACAGTACGTGTATGACATAGTATGAACATAGAACAGCATTTTGACATCCATGAATGAGCCTAATTCTGAAAAACAGTTCCTTGTATGAAATGCTAGTCTTCTGACTCATTAAAGTAGTGCAGACAGGAGTTTAAAGGATGTATACACAGATGTTTTACCTATAATAATGACTTTTTAAAATAAACTAATGTAGACTCTGGTTCATCTGCACTACTGAAATTAAAAGCCAATTTTCTCTTGCTTTAATGTGTCGTCTCACTTGGAATCATGTTTCTTGGCATCGAGGAGAGATTGGCCTTTAGACTGCTTCTGAAGTTGCTGGAATTGAGTTTTCTTTGTGTGCATCTTCTAACATGAATGTAAATATGTCATTCTGTAGGTTTGCACAAAATGAATACGTGGGTTTTGAGCATTTAGTGCTGTTGAGGCTTTTGTGTGTCAGGTGAGTGAGAAGCCTGTTTTAAAGTAATGAGAGCAATAAAACTTAAGAAAGGCATTCTCAGAGTATTTCTTTTACTTATTAATGAAAATAGCAAGTCTCTTCTGGAGCTTTTTGGTTTGACCTTTAAGTTTTCATTAATTTCTTCTGTGTAACTAGCCTGCTCAAAGAATTAGTTCAAAACTGTCATAATTTAATTGTATTTAATATTAATATATTTTTACCTGCGATGTTTAATTTACTACTGCTATTAAAACATTGACCTCTGCTGGGGGTATTAGCAGACTGGCAGTTGTGTGATCATTAAGGGGTGTTTTATGGATGTACAAATAGTTTGGACAGAGAGTAACAAGATTACATTCTATTCCCTGAAGTCCTCCAAAACTGTAAATATTTAGCTGGCAGTAGATGCCAAAACAAAGATTAAGAGAATTTGCTGTCCTAAATCTCCTGGTCGGTCCAGGCCTACCATTCTGGTCATTGATCAAGCAGAACTGTCCCAGCCAGAAACAGGATGATTTGTCAATGTTTATATCCCCAGTGATCTGTTATATATGGCTCTAATTAAAAATAATCCCAACCTATCCAAAATGCTTTTTTTTTGTGTGTTAGTAAACATTCACAACTACATTTAGGTGTCCACTCTTGCCAGCTGATTCTTACAATAAAAGAGACTACAGCAGATGATTTGCCAAAGTGTAAATTTTCTCAGAGGAAAAGCAGTACAGCGTAAGTCTAATTAGCCGGTTAGGTTTTGCATTCTCTCTTTCTGTCTACCACACACAAACTATTTTGTGTGACTAGTTCACCTGTCCTCATAAAAGCTTGAATACGAATTTTGCTCCTGTGCTCCCACTTGAGAAATGTACTTCTTTTTAAACCAGAAAAGGGTATACAGCCACGTGTGGCGCACAACCAAAATCATTACCAGTAGCACATACCAAGTGACTGGGCTGGATTTTAAGGGCTTCCAAAGGGACTATGGAAAGTGCCAATGAACCCTTATAACTGAGGATTAGTGAGTGTTGTCTAATTTGATACCCCAAATAGCTATCTGCAGTCCCTCTGCTGTAGGATGTGAAGTCCTGAAGCTGTCAGAACTGATAAAATGCATGTCTGGCCGCCATTCTGTGCTTGATCTCTACCTTCCTCCTTTCACTTAATATAAGAAATGCAAAAACTCTTCGTAAGGCACATAGAGGTGTGCAGGCACCTCTGTCTAACACCCTATGATCCCTATGTGTGTAATCTTTTCCTTATATTGGATCTCCATGATTGCCTGATTTTCATCATGCATTAATCACACCAAACTGCCCACGAGTTCATTGCTTGATAATAAAATTTCTGCTTGACTTCACGATATTGCCTCTGTTGAGCGCATGCAGACATGCTGTTTCACTTGAAAGTAACTACTTTTTGTAAAAGTAAATACTTGACGGAAGGAGATTAAATTATATAGGACTTTTTTCCACAGATTTAACATTGTTGAGTATCAGTACATTACAGTTGAGGCTGTTTGTAGATGCATTATGCATTTGATACTTAATGACCCTTCTGTTTCATCCCTAAAATACCAGCAAATAATCTAATTTGGTAGACTAAAAAACATAGAAAACCTACATTACTGTACTGGTTCCACGGTGGTCAGAACAGGCCTCCTTTATGGCCATGAACAATATAGCCTGGATATAGTCTGGATTATGCAATGTATAATGTATAGGAGAGTACTTCTCTCCTATACACTGTATAATCTCTCTTACATTACAATAACCATGTAAAAACTATGTTTATCTTAGTTTTATATTGATGGAGGCTATATCCTGGCTCAGTTCCTTAGACACTGGCTGTATTTGGAGTCGTGTCTTATTAATGGTGTTTAATTTAGTATGTATGTTGAGGTTTGGAGGGTGTTTCTTCACTGTGGAATCACTCAAAATCTTTTATCTTCAGCTTTGGAGGCTACCTGTGAGGACAATGTTTTGTTGGTTAGACACCCTTCTTGATGGAGCAGAAACTGAACTAGGCTTTCCATAGCTATGACCATTGAATAATTCATTCCCTCTTTGTGATCCTCATTATGAAACTGCAAGTGAGGAGGGGTGCGTAGGAAAAAGCCGGCTCCCCCCAAAAGAAGCTGCCAATAGCAAAAGAAATTTTGCAAGAGAGGGTGAAAATCTTCTGGAAGGAAATGGAGAAAAATGAGACAATTTTGACTTGTGCCACAGTTCATTTCATGTGGTTTGTCAAACACTTTTATTGCCCACACCGTCATAGTAGACTACTAGTCCTCAATCTACTTTAATTCTACATGAGTCTTGTTCTGCACTATCCAACATCACGTAGCTTCCCGCTGTAGGGATGAATCTACTTCATTCATTTAATACTTTTATGTAGTTTTAAAATGTTTGGATTAATATTACATAAAGCCAATTCCCTTCTGTTCTGAAGAATGGTATCCAGTATTTCATTTTGATGCATTCATGTGTATATTTAAAGTGCATTTCAAATCTGCAACTGAAAATATATGTGAAAAAGCTGGAACTTGGTATAATCTGCTTGCATGTATGCATACAGCAAATGTAATATGTGAATTCATGTCCTTGTATACATATGGTCATCTTAGAAATGCAGTAGTTTGGAAATTTTATAGTTTCTGTTTGAAGGAAAAACATTATTTCTAACAGAAACTAACCTAGACCCCTGAGTAATGTGAGGGATTAGCACAGGAAACTACTGCATGTCATGTAAGAAAGTACAAAAGACTGGAAGGACCTGCTCTTTGAGTCCCGTATAAATGAAAAAAGCTTCATTTAAAAATGAGCAAAAATGGAAATGAAAAAGAAGAAACTGGCAAGAGATGAAAAAGACTGATGTAGGTGTTTCCCTTTTGAAAAGAGTTGATTTTTTTTTTCTGGGAATGAGAAAAGTCTGACTTTCTGCTAGGAGGAAGAGGTACTGTGAGTGTGAATCTCTGGGAAGGATGAAGTGATGCCAGAGGGGCGGTGACCCTGTCGCATGTCTGGAAAGGGAGGTGCTGAAGTTTCAGCAGCGATGCCGTCACAGGGAAGCGTGCGTGTATGCGTTCACGAACCTGGCTAGGCTAGGTGTCCACAGTGGTTTTATGCTGAGCTGAATATGGAAAGAATGAATGAACCAGCTGTTTGTATCTGAGCGTCTCACTCAGGAATTCTAATCCAAGGTACCATGTCACCTTACCTGAGCAGTTCACAATCTATGAATTTCTTCATGTGTATTGATAAAGCTCTTTGTCTTTGCAAGTGAAGGTGTAATCAGAGGTGAGAACTTCAGGCATTTTTTTTTTTTTTTTAATTTCCTCTTGGAAGTTTTCACTAACAGCTCTAAAATGGTCTCATTAAGCTATATTTCAGAGATTTGAGGTTTGTAGCCTTAAGAAGATTGTCTGTTTGCTACACGCAGGTTAAGTTTACTTTAAAAATACAGGTTTATCCTAAAAAGAGCCTGTAATTTTTTTACATTTCAGAGGGTGTGGGGTGTTCTGAAAACACTGAAAAGCTGCTCTGATGTTACACATTACATTTTTTTGCAGGGGGAGTGGGTAGATTGTAAAGAGGAAACTTTTTTTTTATTTTGTATGTCACACTGTTTAACTGTAGATGCCCATGAGAAAAAAAAAATGGAATTAAAGCAAAGGCACAAGATGCCAAATTCATTTTAATAAGAGTTCACTGAAAGCCTGAAGGTGACAAACTTCAGGAAGTGTTAGGGAATATGTGCAAGCAAAAGGAAACTTGTGACTTCAATAAAGAAATCTCAGCAATATGCCCTCCGAGGAATCTATAACAGCTTCTCAAAAGATGTATACCATCACATTGCTTGAGCAGAGGCATGCCATACCATGTGCTGTACAACAGTCACACGTAAGCATTCAAGATGGAAGAATCTTTCTACCTGTAATCTCCCTGTGAGCAAAACATGCAGTATGCTGGGTTCACAAATAGCTCTCAAACCAGATTTTTTCAGTGTGACCACTGTATGGTCATTGTACTTGCACTGCAGCTGCTTCAAGCTGTGCATGAGGGGAAAAAAAAAAATTCTGTCCTGCAGTTCTGCTGGTGTTAGATTGCACAGAAAGAGAGATTTTGGCATGTGTAGCTGTGAGCTCACCACACGGGAAGCATTCATGCACTGATGCACATTGTATGAAGGTTAATGTAAAAACTCCATGCTGAACAGCAAAGTTTAAGTCTGGTGGAAAACCTTTAGGGCTCACTGTTGTTTGATAAGGCTGATGTGGATAGACGAATGCTGAAAGATTGCACTGGGGGCCGGGGGCTGTGTGTCATGTATAGTCTTTCTGAACATGCGAGTCAGCCTGCCTCTCTATACCGGCTGACATAGGCAATCATTTAAATCAGCTATAAACACTTACAGAAAAATAGCTGGAAACAAGCAATTGAACACTCATTTCGAAAGAGTTTGTGTCTATTACTAGAGATTCATTGTAAAATATATTTTATATTTAAAAGGCTTGTTTGGTAAGCAAAAACATTAGGGCTACTCGAGGGATTCTGAGCGTAGATGATCTGTAATAATGGGGCTATACTCAGTCCCAAATGCTTTTATCTATTTCAGACCTGGATCTGACTAAATGAAAGTCTTCACTCGCCTACTTCTCCTTCCATTTGAAAACCAGAATATAAAAAAAAAAAAGTCAGTATAACCCTTTATATCTAACCAAGGCTTTCAACAGATCAAATGTATTTCCCAAAATAAAGATAAAACAGAATGTTAGTTTGTGAAGCCTTGAATCATTCTGTATTTCAGCCACTTAAAATACTTCAAACACACATACACAATCAGGACAAGAAAGCTGGCTCAGAAATTATAAGCAAATTGCAGCTCTTCGAGACATCCTATAAATTTTTTTTCCCCAGCTGCATTTAAATAGTAAGAGCTCTTCCTTGTTTTGGACATCATTGTTTTCATGTCTGTTTTGAAACCATTTATCCTAAATGTGAAATTGAATAGGCTAATAATTAGAGGATTTCAAAGCCATGTCTTACCTTTCCTAGTAGTCCTTAGCTGCAGAACAGTCTTTGCATATATCTTTTCTGCATAAAATTCTAACCAGAAGTTCACTTACAAGTTGGGCACATGCCATCTAGTGATACACATAGGAATTATAACTTAAAAATTTGACTCTTAGCTGTAGACACATGAAATCCACTGAATGAGTACTTCTCAAATAAAATAATTTGGTCATTAATATATAGTTAGAATGTGAAACTTGTAATTTCTGTTAATTTTTCTTTAATGAATGATGAACTGCGCAAAGGCTTTTCAGTCAAATACAATTTTTGATTACTCGGTAGCTTTCCCTAATGTAAGGGGCAAGGAAAATTCTTAAGTGCTCAGTCATTGTACTTTTGAAAAATTTTGCCTGTTATACTTTAAATGATAATTGCATTCTTTTGAAGGTAGTTCAAATTTTATGACACACTGCCAGTTTTAAAAGCAATAAAATGAGAATTCGTTTATGAAAAAAGTAGGGTTTTGACTGATGAAAACTTTTGTTACACCCCAGTTATAAATCTGTGTTTCTTCTCTCAGACAACTTTTGAAAATAGTTCTTAGTGGTTTTGGTGTCAGGAAGCGTAGACCAATATGCTTTGTGGTGCAGAAATGGACATCACACAGCTGAGAAGTAAGGTGAGATTGCTTTGAGTTGACTTTGTACTTCTGTGCCTTTTGGATCTCCTGGGTTCTTTTCTGACATCCTGCAAAATTAGTGTTCTTGTAATTAAGTTAGTTCTCAGTAATTCCTAAGGCCATTGTAGCAATAAGAGAAACCTTTTCACATTGAGTTTCTCTCCGCTGCCCCATGACTAGCAACTCCTATAACAACTTCTCACAATGAAAATATTTGTCTTTAAGGAAACTTCCAGGTGCCAATTAAAACTGGACCAATTTAAGGCTTTCCTTGGGCATTAGGCTGCACAACTGCACTAAGATCCTGTGCTTAGGCAAGATCTTTTTTTTTAACTTACCCAATACAGTACCTTGGATTTTATAATTTAATTTTTTTTTAATTATTATTTCAATAAGTTAAACATCTATTTACAAATATATACTCAGGTAGAACCGTTGTTCAGCTTGGAGAGTTTCTAAAGCCTTGTGATATAAAGGCAATTTACGTGGAGAAGCTATACAGTCTTTTTCTTCTGTACACTGTGAAATATATAACTATACAACTGTGAATTCAGTGTGAGAGAGGTGTGAAAGAAGAGAGAATCATTACTTACTGTGGGAGGATTTTATTAGGCAGAATGCAGTTAGGCTGCTGGAGGAAGTGCAATAGATCCCTATTAACTATTTAACAGCTATCTACAACAGCAGACACCTTATAAATTAATAGACATGCTCAAAACACAAAGTGGCTGTAGAGGAAAAGCTTAGAAGAGGGTGTAGATGAGCATCCAATTTAGTGGCTACCATTTAATATCAGATAGCACAGTTCTGTTTTTTCTAAGTAGCAGAGAAACATGCTTTTGTGGAAAATGCTAGAGATGATCCACTTCTAAGGTCCGTTCAGTAGCTCATTTTACTAAATGATGAGTGTCTGTTATACAACTCAGACATAAATTATCCAAATGAAGAATCCATCACTATTCTTCAGGGAAAGATGCAGTTACAGTATGAATGGATAGTGTAAGTGGCTGATGTATATGGGATGACCTGATTGAAAACACATGTGCTGCACCTGGCAGTGCTAAAGAAGAGATGACAGCCAGTAATTCCTGCCTGTTATTTAAGGTTAAAAGTAGGGACATTAAATTGTCAATAATTAATTACAGCTTTATTGAGAAGTTAATTATTATAGCCTTTCTGGGTGCAGAAGGCTGCATGAATCTTCCATACTGAGGTTTAGTAATTGAGATGCAGTTTAGCATTCCCATCCTGACACAGAGCAGAGATACTGCTTTATAAACAGAAATGCTGATACCTTCCTGCACCCTGCATTAAAATAAATATCCTGCTTAGTTCCAGTGACTACTTCCTCAGGGAAAAGGAAAGGACTACTTTCATCAGGAAAAGTTGAAGCAGAGCAAAATACATTTCTGTCAGCGCTAGTTGGAATGGTTCTCGGTGTAAGAAAAAGATTAAAAGAATGTGTGCATTTGAACAAACTGAGGAAATACTGAAACTGGGACACTTTGTATGGATGGAGTCTCTAAAAACATATCTTAATCTCTTGGGAGGCAAGGACTACCTGAGAGAAAAGTGGACCCAAGGCAGCGGATATTCTGAGAAATCAGAAAATTATTCTTATACAATTAAAGGACTCAATGACTTCTGCAAGGATGATATAGCTTTAATAATAAGATCATGATTAAAAGCATTAAAGCAAATTGGTTGTAGTACATCTCCCATTTCAAATAAAAAATGGTACAAAGATACTACTTGGCTATGTGTTAACTTGTCTGGAAGGGTTTAATTTACATTTCTATTCTTGATCCAATACATTGTACTCTGGCAGGTTTCATCAGCCACATCATCTTACACCACACAGAACACACAGATGTGATGGGTACAGCCTGGCATCTTTCATTATATAGCATGAGTTGTATAGATCTTTAGTATGGGGGTTTTCTTTACCTTTGTTACCAAACTGGCAAATCTATGACTTTATCACGTTATCAATCCATCAGTTATATCATTACCTGAGTTTCAAATATCATATAAATTAAAATCTTCTGTAGACTGTTGGAAAAATGTAAATATGCAAGTGAAAGGAAAGTGGACCTGGAAGTTTCTCTTCTGGGGCGGTTTCAGTGATTTTTAGTACCATTTGATAAAGCACTTATCTGGACTATTTCTGAATTGAGAAGCAGCTGTTAATATTTTAATTTCATGGGAATAATAGTGAGTGGCTAATTTAAGTTTTAGAGTGATTGCTACTGTAGATTCCTACTTGAGCTCACTTATGTCAATAGAAAGACTCCTAATGACTGTATCATTCTTTCTATTTTTCACTTTTTCAGTTTAAATTTCAAGCTATAATTTTCTGGCTGTGACTCTAAAGTTGAATTTATTTGATTTTATTTGTACAAGATTTTATTTTGGGAGAAAATGTGTCCTTTTTAAAGATATCAGCAATTGTCCTATCTTAGACAGCAGACTGAATACCTTAGACCTGAAAAAAAAATGANCTGGTTTAGAGGTGTTAGACTAATTTAGCAGGGAAATTTAGCTAATTTTGTTTGTAGTGAAGCATAAAATTAGATGAGAGTAAATACAAACGTAGCTCGTTTGTTTCTTATGATCTTTTTTCCTTGATACTTATTCCAACCTCTGAATAAAAGCACTTGGCTTTAGTAAATCTGATGAGTTGCATGATCACAGGCTTCCAGATAGGGGAAAAACCTCTCTGTGATTGGCTGCTGGCAAAGCAGTGTACTTAAATCCTGAACTAAGAATACAGAGCTTTTGCT